>SNQJ01S0036123.1:77622-90528 GCA_010110895.2 Picea sitchensis | reverse complement strand
CACAGGTGTTGTCTGATGCGCTACCACTCGAAAGGGTACCAACAGGGGTTACAAGGGTGGCCAACAGATGTGCTCTTAAGAACCACTTGTATTTCCTGCGTGTATGAATCCCTCAACCACGGGTTTATGCACATAACGACAGATCTCCGTGGCTTAAAGATGCCAGAATACGTCTCTACCCTGGAAAAAAAATACCCACAATTTCTGCCAAGGAACGTGCTCTGATACCACTTGCAAGATACGAGATATATAAATGTGCAGAACAGAAATAAAATGCTAGAAATGGCAGAATAACAGTAAAATATCGAGCATAATCTTCACAATACACAGAAATGATATATGAAATAGCAATAGAAAAATCACTTTGATTCAGAAAACAATGTTCATAGGCCTCGTCGAGGGGGTGACCTCCAGTAAAGCAACACTCTGTTACAATAATCTTCCAGCTAGGGTTTTCATACCCTCGACCCTTATTTATACTAAATATGTCTATAAAGAGAAGCATCTAGAGGAAGATCCTTCTAGAAGAGGAAGCTTCTATTAGGTCTTCTTACATCCGCCTTATTCTATTTTATTGAAAGACCTTATTAATATTGACCTTTATTACATCCGAATACATTGATCTACCTATGTGCGGGTTAGGACATTAACATACAATGAGTCTTCGAAGGCTTGCCGGATCTACATCGCTAGTCAGAGACAGATTAAGGTGAGCAGAGATGTTACCTTTGAGGAGGAGGTATCTTTTAGAAGATATAAAGGATCTCACATGGAGATTGTTAGTGCGAGATAGGAAGAGATGGTTCCTTCTCCCTTTCACCCTCCAACAGTTCATAGGAATACAATTGATCTTATTGATCCAATTGATTTTGTTGATCCTATAGCACCAGTTGATGTTTTTAGAGATATTGTAGTAAGTCAGAAGAGACCTACATGGACTCGTCAGACTCTACAGGAGGCAGAAAGACATGTAGGTCCTCGTGGTACCTTTCGAGAGAGAAGAGACCTTAAAGATATCTATGCTATGCCAAAACTATAATCCACATCATTGATTCTGAGCCTTCATGTTATGAGGAGGCATCTAGTATGGAGAGATGCCATGATGGAGGAGTATCAGTCCATCATGAAGAATTATGTGTGGTATATAACTAATGGGAGCATCAAGAGGCACAAAATGAGATTTGTTTCTATAGGATTCTCTTAGGTAGAGGGAATAGATTATAAGAATACATTTGTTCTTGTTGCTCGATATAGTTCTATCCGAATGATTATTTCCCCTGTAGCATCCATGGGTTGGAGAGTAGATCAGATGTATGTAAATACAACATTTCTCAATGGAGATATTAAGGAAGAAGTATACATCGAGAAGACAGATGGTTTCGTGATACATGAGAAGGAGTCTCATGTGTGCAGGTTGAAAATGGCCTTGTATGGAATCAAGAAACCACCTCGAGCTTGGTATGCAAGGATTGATGGAAACCTAATGATTTTTGGGCTTCAGCAAAAGTGTTGTCAATTCTATCCTATACTACAAGATTGTTAATGGCGAGTCCCTAATTTTGGTCCTCTACATTGATGATTTATTCCTCATCAGTACATAGAGATTTATTATTGAATGCAAGTATGTGTTGGCATCTGAGTTCGAGATGAAGGACCTTGGTATGATTCACTACTTCTTGGGACTAGCGGTGTGGCAAAGAACTAATGAGATCTTCCCGAGTCAGGGGAAGTACACAGTTGAGATATTGAAGAAGTTTGAGATATTAAACTTCAAGCCCATGGCTATACCAATAATGATGAATCTAGAGAAACTAAGTGTGTCTTCTTCCGATTTTGACGAAAATGATCTAACTATGCACAGATAGTTGATTGGATAATTGATGTATCTAGTTAACACCAGACCAAATATTTTCTATGAAGTGAATTCACTTAGCCAGTTTATAAGTCAGTTGAGATAGACACACTAGATTGTTGTGAAACATGTGTTGAGATACTTGCGAGGAACAGTTTGACACGGTCTGAGATATACATCAAGTATTGATATGATATGGTAGGAATATATTGACTTTGATTGGGCAGGGAGAACAATGGACAAAAAGAACACCTTCAAGTGTTGCTTCACTTTGGGATCTTCCATGGTTTCCTGATGTAGCAGGAAATGAACTTTTGTGGCTTTGATCACAACATAAGCAGAGTACATTGCATTAAGTATGATAGTCCATGAAGCAGTGTGGCTTCATAAGCTTCATTCAGATTTATTCGAACATGTGTTGGATTCCACCATTATTCATTATGGTAACTAAAGTTGTGTGAAGATCTATGATAATTTAGTGTTTCATGACAAATTGAACCACCTTGAGATCAAGTACCATTTCATCCAAGACATGTTGCAGAGGAAGGAAGTATTGGTGCAGTACCTTCCTACAGATGAGCAGGTTGTTGATGTTCTTACCAAACCAAGATGACATTTAAGTACTTCTGTGACAGACTTGGCATGGCAGAGAATGCCTCCCTGTTGTTGGGAAAAACACCCTACGGACTAGCAAATAGAGTTCAAACTTTGCATGCAGATATGACCGAATAGAAAATACTTTCTACCTTTATCCCTAGATTTAAATCCCCTTTTCTTAGTAAATGTATGGAAAGATCAACCTACCTCATTCATGATGTTTGATGTCGATCCTCCATTGTACTTGATTCCTTGTTCACAATACTCCTTCCAAAGCTGACCTGCACCCAAGACAAGCAACAACTATGCATGCATACTACTTATATACTAACGGGTTAGAAATCCAAACATAAACTAATCAAACCATAAAAAGTTCTTGAATTGGGATGGGAAAAGCACTTTCTTTATTACTTTGAATGAGTCAACTTACAAAAGTTGAGACCACCAATTTGAGATCAAGTACCATTTCATCCAAGACACATGCTGCGAGGAAGGAAGTACAGCAAGACCTTCCTACGTATTGTTGTGTTGTTGATGTTCTTACTCAAACCAAGATGACATTTAAGTAATTGCGGATTTAATTTGGCATGGCAGAGAGAATGCCTCAAGAGTTGGGAAAATCTCCCTACGGACCAGCAAATAGAGTTCAAACTTTGCATGCAGATACAAGAATCGAATAGAAAATACTTTCTACCTTTATCCCAGATTTAAATCCCCTTTTTAGTAAATGCATGGAAAGATCAACCTACTCATTCATGGTATCTGATGTTGATCCTCCATTGTACTTGATTCCTTGTTCACAATAATTCTTCCAAAGTTGACCTGCCTCCAAGACAAGCAACAACTATGCATGCATTTACTTATATACTAACAGGTTAAAAATCCAAACATAACCAATCAAACCATAAAAAGTTCTTGAATTGGGATGGGAAAAGCATTCTCTTTATTACTTTGAATGAGTCAACTTTACAGTGCCGGAGACCAAACACCACTCCTTGAACCTGGTCCTGGGCTTCTCTTCTTCTGTCTTTCAACTGCTTTTCTTTAAATATTCTTTGGCATAGGGAAAGGCTAAAGGGTTGGGACAATGGGAATACTTAAATGGGCGGTATTTTGCTATATTTTTCCTTCCAAATGGGGACCCTTACCTTCTTTTAGCCGAAGGAGATAGGTATTTGATGAACTCGGCCACGCATGGCCGGACGCTTAACTCACCCATAGCTTTTGTTCCATCGAAAACTTTCCTTTTTCATGCTTTTTTAGGTACATGCGGGCTGTAGTAGGCCTTCTAGCGTTCACTCGCGTTCAGTAGTGGGTTAGGGAACATGTACCTTGACCCAATAGGGTTTTCAAAGAGGTTTCTCAACAAATTTTTTGGTAATGAATGGATATGAGTTGGCCCGATGCCGTGTAAGCATGTGTGGTGCAATTTAGGTTATAATAGATGCCTCAATGTGTGAGGTCGATATCATCCTGGATACAAAATACATTACCAATATTTACCGGATGTGTCAAACAATTGAGCCTAGGGATCAGGAACCGAGAGGCACCATTCCAGTCAACAATTGTCTCACCGAGTTGGTCATACCCATGCTCGGGATAGAAATAGAATCATGGCTACTAATCAAATACACTGTAGATCCATGTCAAATAACTATAAAGAGTATCCGTGAACAATACACAGTGGAGCTACATCTCGAAATCAGAAAGATATACATATAGAGTATCCATCTTCCAGAAGTTGATTCGGCCTGATGGTTGGAGATGAGATCTACAGAGCTCGAGAAACAACTTCAAAATATTCAAAACTCGGGTAAGAGTGTAATATGAGTGTATGACTGCACTACCCAGAGGTCTTCAACGGCTCGTCGGTCATGGACTTGATAATCTTGATGATTGGACTGAAGGCTTCAATGATTTCGAACAAGGACTTGATTGGATGTTCAGGATGGCCAGGTATGTAGACAAGAGACATATTGCATAGGGTCCGACTCAGGCTTAGTGACAAACTTCCCTTGGATAATAGCATGATAAATGATGAGACTCAGGCAACATGTATGTTAATCATAAGTCTACAAAGCAAGAGGCAACACAAACTCTCCATATGTTTGGAAGGATAACCAAACAGTGGAGGACACAAATCTATATAACGAGATAATCTTCCTAAGTTCGTAATACATCCCATAGTCTGATGAACAAACGAACAGATGTGATTTATCCAAGGGCAACTCATTATGCTGCTAATAAAGAAAATACTTTTCCCTTCCTCTTTTTGGGGTATATTTGATTTTTTTGTTCTTTTCAATAATTGTGGAAAAAGAATAAAGGAATATTACGTTACAAAGGAGGAACGAGTGTTGCAAACATACAAGTTCAAGGCACAAGGACAAGACTGATGTTCTAGTAGACTAATACTCGGGAAAAATCCTCCGGGGGCCAAAGGTGTTTAGACGCAGAAACAAATTGTTACAAGGCTGGTGTATAAGGTATGCAAACGAGGTTAATAAAACACACAATGGTAACGTCCTTCGATGTAATTTTAACAAGCCCAAAGAAGGCAAGCTTGGTGGTTTTTCATATTTAGAGAGTCTGAAAAAACATAAAAGGAGACTCCATTGGGGTACCTTTTTCGAAGATAGTCTAGTTGGTTCGAAAAAGGGTAAACTAGCGTCGATTAGATGTCGATTCAAAACCATTTTAATGAGTGTGACAAAGACAAGATCACTCGACCATTTTTCATTTTTAAGGAGTCTGAAAAAAGATTAACTATGGACTCCGTCAGGAAGATTCTTCTGGACCAATTTAACTAGTGTGAAAGAATAAGGTCACTCGATGATCTTTTCAATTTTAGGGAGTATGAAAAGAGCTTAACTATGGACTCCGTGGGGGTTTCTTTTTCGTAAGTTTAGTTCCTCATGCCCGAAAAAGGGATAAAGTTATACCTGAGAGTACTCTTCTAAAGAACGAAAGTTCCATAGAGTATACCTTTGTTCGTACAATTGATCGTCCAGACCGAAAAAGGGGTAAACTACCACCAGACAGATGTGACTTCAAATTTTAGTTTAATGAGCGTGAAAGGCCACAAGATCGCTCAACAATCTTTTCATGCATATAGGGGCTTCATGCATATGACTCATGAATGTGGGTCATAGATTAATGACTTACACCACGCAGTTGATCCCAAAAAAATAATATCTAAAATCTTTTCATGTTTAGAGGGTCTAAAAAGGGTTTAAAAAAAGACCCATTTAAGGAACGTTCTTCTGGACCAATTGAACGAGTGTGAAGAAACAAGGTCACTCGACAATCTTTTCATCTTTAAGGAGTCTGAAAAGGGATTAAAGAAGACTCCATAATGGTTACTTTTCTTAGTTAATTCGGACGAGATCAAAAAGCATAAATGTAGTCTTGTCAGATGTTTCTTTCGGATCTCAAAGAGATCTTGAAAAACAACAAAGTTAGCTCATGATAGACTCTTTGTGGTTCGATGCCTGACATCTCCTCGGGGGAGATGTATGCTCCGACGAAAACATTGTCTATGACGGCAGGGGTTCTGGAGATATTGATAGGTATCATTTCAACAATGGTTGCCATAGTACCCTCAGTATAGATCTTGTGTGTAGCTAAGGGATTAGTATGACAAGACCTATCTCCAGTCATAGTCACGGTGAATTCTCCTACTTCGATTCAGCTTAACTCTGGGAGGAAATATGATCTGTGATGAAGATCTTCCCAAGGTTTGTTTGGACTAGTCATTGCTTTGATTACTGCTTCATCAGAGGGCAAGACTAATTCTAACGAATCGGTGTTAGCGAGAGAACCATGAGCCCAAATAGGCTCTAGAAGTGGATATAACTCTTGTGCAGGAGTTGGATCAGTGTTAGTTGAAGCTTGCTGGACTAAAGAGTACACTACTTCAACGGTGGACAAGGGCATGGACATACCTGGGTGCCCTGTCTCATTTATCGCGGTTGATGGGGAAGGAAGTATCCACAAATCATTGAAGTAAGTCGTGCGGAATGACGAAACTTGAAAAATCTCAACCTTATGGTGATTGGATATAAACTTGATATCGCCTTGAGGGGGCGGGTAATCGAAGGTCCCCATCAAAGATGGGCACAAACCAACCCCTACATTGACGACACCTATTTGAGGATTATCAATCATCGGGACCGTGGATGCCCCCAATGAAAGGTAAGGTCTGGAGAAAGACAATTGATCGATGGTCACTATCTGGCCCTCATGTGGAAACAATAAGACCTGAAAAACTGTAGCAACCACAACTTGCATGGCATAAGTCCAACTCCTTCCTAACAAGAGGTTATAGTTGAGGGGAGCATCGACTACCTCTACTTCGGCACACACGGTCTTCCCTCCTAACTGCACGGGGAAAGAAGGAATGATACCATGTGGTTGGAATGAATGACCATCGAAAGCAGTGAGGAGAGTAGGTGACAGAGACAAAACAGGCTGGCCTATGGCCTTCCAACATGCCAATGCCATAACGCATGTCGAGGCACCCTCATCAACCACTGTGCAGAAAATATTCCGAGTAAAATTTTTCATGGGATAAGCCACTACTATCTAAAATGCTACGTGGTAAGGAAAACGAAGTTTTAAGTCGGTTGTATCCAACATGATTGTACCCGGATTACAAGTCTCGGTAGATCCTAAAGCGATTAACAAGGCTTTCCTCTGAGTAGGGCAGCTTTAGAGGACCTCCAAAGCCAACATCGCACAAGGGGTTTGTGATAAATCTTCCACCACAGAGTAGTTCTGGGTAGCCCTTACATTTGGGTTATGAGAAGCTTTTTTAAATGCACCTTTTGGAATGCGTGCCATTGTTTCTCCCAACATCTTCTCAATATGTAGAGGAAGAGATGGGAGGTCAGCTTCTTTACTATAATCATGCACTCTAGTTGATATGAAAGCATCACCCCTAAACATATAAATGTTCATGGATGAGGGGTTGTTCGGAGGCGGGAAGGTTTCTTGGCTGCCCCCTTCCATGCTTGCAAAGGCTTGAGTTAGATTTTTCCCATGTTGAAATGGGTTCGTCAACACTGCCTGATGTTGTTGTGTGACAAATTTTTGGGCCTCTGCAAGTCGAGGACATAAATGGGTCGACTGGTCTTCCGCGCACAAGTTGCAAGGATACCTCGCCTTCCATTTTTCAGTGTTGTCCCCACCAGCATTATCATTGGGTTTTCTATCCCCCTTACCCTTCTTTCGTTGTTTTTTCTTACCTTCAGGTTGTTGGGCGGCCTTTGGGTTAGTTGACTACACTGTGTGTACTTTCGACGTTTGGGTAGGGGGTGCAACCAAAGTAGTAGTTTGGTTGGTCGTTGTGTGTTGTATGGATAACTATTGCAACTGCTTTGTCAATTTCTCAACAGGCTTGGTTTGTGCTGAACCGACAATACCATCGGCATGTGGTCCAGCTCTCTATCTAGTTTTATCTAGTATTGAACATGGCGCATCTAGAAAGATGTAGTATAATAAACTGGACTAAGAATAGATGAGCTCAAACTGTTGAGCCCTCATGATGGTGTCTTCTTCAGAGAAAACTCCTGACGTCGCAACATCTTTGGATAACTGTGGGACCAAAGACTTAAGGAACCACTCAAGAAAGAATGCTAGTGGAACTAGTAACTTGATTAAACTCTTTCGACATCTCCATTCTCAGATGTGATCAGAGATATGGTTCGTTGTTGTCTGTTCGAAATTAGAGAGAAGTTATGTGCCAGTGTCGTATCTCACAGGTAACTAGAAATGGTTAAGGAAAGCCATCGCCAGTTCGCCAAAAGAAGAGTATCTTGAGCGATCGAGCTCAATGTACCATTTCACGACACTCCCAATGAGAGTACATTGAAACAATCGCAATTGTACGGAGTCATCCTTGAATGAGTTAGATGAGAACCAAAGATGAAAGGTAGTCACATGATCTCCTGGATCTTCATTAGGATTGGCTTCGAACTTTGGAATGTCCGAAGGCAACTTCGTCGGCATAGGAGTCCAACGTGGATCGTGAGAAATAGGGTCATTCAACAACTTTGTCAAATCTGGAAAGTGTAAAGTCATCAGGAACGGTAGTTTGGGTTGTTTTTGATAACCTAGGAAAAAGGGACCTGGAGTTTGACTAGCACCAGGTTGCCAGGAAAAGTTTGGCTACTGGCCCGGATTCTGGTAGAAACCATGGCCCTAGCCAGCGTAAGGATTTTTCATATGTGGAGACATCATCGGCTGATTTCCCAAATAGGACATAGATTGTTGGGCATGGATTGTATTCGAAGGACTTTGGGAAGGATTACCCCATACCGGTCCCATGTGGATAGGCATAGTATTTTGTTCGGGGTTCCATTGATTGTGGAAAGAATTTCCTCAGATCGACATTTCGGAGGAGGGAACGGATCCTTGCCCTGAATTGCAAGGTCCTGCTAGGTTTTCCCCCTGTGCAGGAATAATACCCAGCATAGGAGTAGATTGTCCAAAAATGGGTTTGCCCCTAGTTGGGAAAGCGGTTGACGAGAAAGTGTTGTTACCAAATGTTATGTTCCAAGAAAACAGTGTCGAACCTACCGACATACTGTGTGAAGGTGGTCCTTGACTCCCCGCTCCAAATAAAGTATTGTGTGTAGGTTGCCCGACGGATTATTGATGCGAGCCACTGAGTGAAGGGGACGAAGGAGAGATATGACCTTCACCGTAAGGGAAAGCGTTAAAAGGGATAGGAGTGCCCCCTATTTGACCTTGCAGAGGAGTGCTAGAGCTCCTTGCCCCCAGACCCAAAGTCTGTAAATTGGAGTAGGAAAGTATACGACCTGTACCCGAACTAGGCATCCCGTATGAGAACAGAGGGCCTATCGCACTTGGTGTAAAAGGGGTTGTGGCCACCGCCAAAGATGGGTTCGGACCACTGTGCGAAGTAGTTGCGGTCGAGACCATGGTGGCTCGGACTGATGACAATGGGTTAGGTGATGAAAGCTCTCCTGTGGTGAAAACCATGGTGGGAATTGAAGAATTCCCAGAAGGAGTAACAACATTTGTTTCCATTGTTGTGTGCAACACTGTCTGGCGCTCGTGAAATTGAATTGGTACAATTAAAGGTGACAAGAAATTAGTGGTTGGGGTTTCAACTTGGCCAAGAGTGGTTTCTTCAAGGTCCAAAATGGTCGATTCCTCTAAGGGTTATTCGGGCACAAAGGTTTGTAACCCGGTCTCTTCAAAAGACCCTTGTTGGTCTAGCTTCTACCTTAATGGTGGCGGGGGTGGCTGCAGTGTAACCGACGGCAAGCCAAGAAGCCTTCGTGACCGACAAATCTCGAGATCCTCCACCGTGTGAGAAGATCCAAGACACTGTAAGGTAGTCTAAACGCTCAAAAGTAACACCCACTACAAAAGAATCCCTAGAAGATAAGACAAGCAATCACTAAATTAATTGGAAGAATAGTTACAACAACCAACACTAGAGCAACTTACCGGTGCAAGTGAAACTCAAACATGGAAGCACCCTTCGGGTATACTCTGCAAAGAGTGGCTCGATTTCTATCCTAGGTACCATGGTATACCCCCGTAGCCACCTGTGTATGTCCCTAACAAATATTGGCAACTAGGTTGCCAACACACGAACAGTCACCAGGTGGGTACAGTCGAAAGTCGGGTAGACCACAATGAGCAGGGTATCGAACCTGAAACCTGTCAAGGGTATTGAGAGAAAATGGCCTGGTAGACAACTAAGAACCTCAAACATATTCGATACCCACGAAGCCCCGTGGAAAATTCAAACGACGGAATCCCAAAACAATCCCTATATATGTGTTCTCCACTACGATTGGTCCGACTTTAGAGGGGTTATCTCCACTACCTTTCCGCACATGACCTTGTGTTTATCCCCTATGTTAGAGGGGGGTCCCAAATAAATTTCATGAAAATAGACTTAGACACTCCCTATCTCAGACTCCAATGTTTGATTTTAAATGGCCTTGAAGAGTTTCCTCTCCAACCTAATCCAAGGCCCTAGTCCTGAACTAGTTTGTGAACCCTACAATCATAAAAGTTTAGTAGATTTTAAATTTAGCGTTACTTTTATGGATTTGTCTTAAGTCAAGGAGTATGAGGGTGAAACTGATGATGTGTAAAAGATGAAATAAAAAAATGAATAAAAAATATGGAAACAAAACTTTGACTGAATGCAAAATTTCAACAACTTTTCAAAAAATATTTTTTATTTTTCTAAAATTTTGGACAAAAAACTCAAAGGAATTTCACTTGACTATGAGATAATTATGATCTAAGTGCACTGCCAAAACTTATGAAATGAAATACTTTTCCCTGGCCTAATAATGCAGAAACACACTGTTCAACCAAACAAGAAAATGAAAAGTTTTTTTTTTTTTTTAAATGCTAGTAAAGCAAGAAAGGAAAAACACCAACAAGAAAAAACCAAGAAAAACAATTATGGCCTAATCGCAGATAACAAAGAATCAGATTAACAAATCACACAATAGAAATTGTAAAAACAATGACTCTCACACTTTTCTAAAAACTGTAATTTTTTTTTTTTTTNAACCTTTTAAATGAGAAAAAGCAAGCTAAGGGTAAGATTAATCCTAAGCTACTGACTGCTCAGATATAGATTCAAATACCTGAGAGGAATAATTCTTATCAAGGGAAAGGATGGATGCCTTACCCTCAACAACAAGTATCTTGTGCAAGCACACGACTGTCACTCAAACAACACGCGTGCGAACACGCACTGGATAGAGACAGAGGGTGTGTACATGCGGACTAACATTGTACAGGCCGCGTGTATATCTAAACTCTAAGAAAAAATTAAAACAGACAGACCAAACTAGGAAGAGACCACTGATATTGATAACCAGGATCCCTTGAAGGCTTGGATTCTCTTTCTAATAGAAAAACAAATAATGCAAGAAAAAAATAATAAGGCAAAAACAATCTGAGATAAGAGTGTTAGCAAACAAGACTTAGACATAATTCCAGAAAACCCCCTGAGAATGTGTGATTCTAACAGGGAAGAGGAGGATTGCCTCTGAGGTTCTCTGAACTCTACACGCTATTGCTACCTCTACAGCTAGCATTCACACACGGGCTGTAAGAGGATAGGGTGAGGGTACACATGTGCAGACCTTTTGCAGGCCGCGTGTACCTCTGTGGGTCCCAAAAAACACAGTCAAGTAAAAGTCAGGGAAAGCTGGTATGGAAAACCGGACTCCCTGCTAGCTCAGACTTTATAGAAATGAAAATAAAAGACAGGCAAGAAAAACTAGTCTTTAAACTACCCAAAAACTAAATAAAATTCCAAGAACCCTAGAGAGTCTCCCCAGTACGGTCGCCAATTTTGTTGTTGGGAAAAACACCCTACGGACTAGCAAATAGAGTTTAGACTTTGCATGCAGATATGACCGAATAGAAAATACTTTCTACCTTCATCCCTAGATTTAAATCCCCTTTTCTTAGTAAATGCATGGAAAGATCACCCTACTTCATTCCCGGTGTTTGATGTTGATCCTTCGTTGTGCTTGATTCCTTATTCGCAATACTCCTTCCAAATCTGACCTGCATCCAAGACAAGCAACAACTATGCATGCATACTACTTATATACTAACGGGTTAGAAATCCAAACATAAACTAATCAAACCATAAAAAGTTCATGAATTGGGACGAGAAAATCACTTTCTTTATTACTTTGAATGAGTCAAATTACAAAAGTTGAGACCGACCACTGCTCCTTGAACCTGATCCTGGGCTCCTCTTCTTCTGTCCTCCAACTACTTTTCTTTAAATCTCCTTTGGCATAGGGAAAGGCTAAAGGGTTGGGACAATGGGAATACATAAATGGGCAGAGTTTCTTTGCTATATTTTTCCTCTTCCAAATGGGACCCCTACCCCTTCTTTTATAGGCTAGAAGGAGCTAGGTATTTGGACGAACCCTCGGCCATGCATGGCCGAGAATTTTAGTTAACTCACCCATAGATTTTTGTTCCATCGACAACTTTCCTTTTTTCATGCTTTTGTCAGTCCATGCGGGTTGTCTTGGGTCAGCCAACGTGTACACACATGCAATAATGGATTAGGGTGTGTGGGCCTTTATAAAAGAGGATTTTGAAAGAGTTGTTCAACAATGCTTTGGAAATAAGGGATATGAGTTGGCCTGATGCCAGGTAATCATGTGTGGTGCAATTTAGGGTTATAACACTCCCTCGTTGAGAGGGAGATTTGATGCTTTCATCTTCCTGAGACATTTTCCAGATCGTACTTATAACTCAGTCGTAGAGGAGTACTTATAAGTGATCCTAATCTTAGAGAGAGTTAATTGGCTCAGAGGGAGAGCCATAGAAGGAGTTTCTCCTCAGTTCAGGTGGGAGAGAGATGTCTCCCAAGACTGATAGACAAGTGTCATGAGTCTAGGGTGAAGTTTGTATACTTCAAAGAC
>SNQJ01S0036123.1:51144-77612 GCA_010110895.2 Picea sitchensis | reverse complement strand
CTTTTTGGGTACCACTTATCATTTTTGGATCAGATTTAGAGACACCGTGGATGGATTTATATGTTGTTATTGAGTCTTGTTATCGGTTATTCTTTTTTGGTTTGATGTTATTAACGAATTGATTTTCTTTTTTTAGTAACATGGCATGAAGGGCCTAAAATGTACACGACTTAAACTTTTTCAATGGTCATTGATCAACAAATTCTAGTCTATAATATAGTTCTTTAACATCGTTGATACGTTTCCAACATAGTCGAAATCCAACATATAAATCACAAATGTGGACAACCATAAAAAATATTTGATCGTCGATCACCGATACATTTTTGACATCGACGAACTCCGAGGGTTGAAACTACAAAACATTGACCATAACAAATTATTGATCGTTGATTGTTGATACATCGATGGTATTGTCAGGATAGGACGTTGTAGCTAGGGATGTATATCTAAATAAAATCACCAATGTTTCTCATGTAGAGGTCAAAATCAATAGCCACTTGTCTTTATTGCGTAAATAGTCTATATGACTCAGTCTTTTCCCCATGTTGTATTTTGAGGTTCCCCATGTCATATATGTACTCCCATGTCATCATTTCCATGTCAGCATTATATGACATTTTTAATCAACATCGAAAGTTTTTCCTAAAGGTATCAATGAAACAATGTCTAAGAAAAATTGTTAACGCTGATTCACTCATTAACTATCGACAGACTGATAGGTCACCAAACGCCGAGGTTTTTCATCGAACCTTCTTCATTATACATTTAAATTCATGGTCGATCTGTGCAGTTGTTCGATTCAAAAGACCTTGCTATTTTCCGAATGTCTATCATACTATTTTCTTGTGAACATGAAAAGGCTTGGTAATTTGATGGGACACCCCTAGCTAAGGTGAGACATAATTCTATGTTTTTATAGACAAATTAAATTTCCACACACCCTAAATGATGATCCTGCACGTCGACCAACGGTTGAAATTTGAATTCCCTGATGAACTATGAAATAATTTGCTCATACTCCACCAACCTACGTTTCATTTAATCATAAGCATGGTGTATATTCTGTAATAGATTGTGCATATCACATTTACACTCATGAATTTAAGACTTGATGTGACAAGGCAAGTATACTTTTTGTTTAAATTTACAAGGTCATACCCAAACATGGTATTCTGTTCGCAAATGACTTACCTCCCGAAGAAGACAAATAAGCAAGAGCAAGCATCGAGGAGGTTACAACCCACTCTCTAACTTTGATTACCAGTAAAACCAGGTTAATATCTTGCGAGGAAGAGGTAAGAATTGTCTTTATCATTTCTACACCTATGTTTGTGTCAATAACACTTGTCATGGTTGGATGGCAATTTACTATAATTTTTCTTTTTCTACAGGAAAAATCCTCCAAGAAATCCAACAACCAGGCACTCACCAAGAATTCCCAAAATGAAGGAAGCAGATGTCAGTGAAGGGTCTACACCGGGAGCTGCAAGAAAACTTGATTTTGTCTCAAAGACAAAATCAGTTATCTGCACATCCACCAAAAAGGAGTTTTTCCAACCTCTGGCATTTGGTGACATAGAGGTAAGCACTGGATCTAAAATGGTGATCTAGCATTGGGGAGACCTGTATATCAAAATTAGTCAGGAGGATTACCTGGATTTCACACACCACAACAACCCAGATGTCAAAATATTGGATGATCAAGTGTTCTTGAACATCAAGAGATCATATCTACACAGGATGGCTTATAGAACCCCAATTCTTCCCTTCATAGAAATATTAGGATGGATAATTGACAACTTAGATACAGTGAAATGCATGGTAAACAATGTGGAGGGAAAATGTGTTGGTGTTTTCCTTCTAGTTGACGTACAAAAGTATTATAAACTAAGGGACCCATAAGAGAGGTTAAATACATATTTCATGGTCAAAATTTATGAGTGTCATGACACCAGCAGGTTACTAGCCTCATGGTGGAGACAAGACAAAAAATTCACAAAAAGAAACACTAGTTGGTATAACATGGTAAATATCAAAGATCCTTACATGTATTTAATGACTTTGGTTTGCTGATTATATGGAGATAAGGATTTCTCAAAAATTTCAGAAGCTTGGATGCCCTTGGTGTATACCATGGTGATTTTCGGGAGTAGTTTCAATTGGGGAGCCATTATCTCCAAACAACTGATTATTAATCTCCTACAGTCCCAGACACCGAAACAAGGATAATTTCCAATCTTCTACATGGAATCCTACCTGTTGGATGTAATCTATGCAAGAAATGTTTTCGCAGGTATGAATTTGAGCTGGCATATTGTTGAATTTCATGTACCTGTTTATTTTAGTATCTTATGGGAGAGTAGGTACAAAGACCATATGCCATGATATGTGATGGGCTCATAGCCAGGATATACTTCATTATATTTAGAAAGGAATGGCCTAGGATTTTGGTGGCAACAAAAAATATGATGGCTAAAGTTGGCCATCGATACTTCGAAGAGACAAGCACCTACATTAGAGTGTTTGGAGCTATTGGTGCACCCCACATACTCCCCGTTCATGTCCCAGATCATCTCATATTGGGAGATATTTGTTACTAGACCATTTTACAAGGTTATAATGCTTCCCTCATAAAGGATAAACAGAGATATTTCATTCCCTATGGTTTTCATATAGGATTTTATATGGTCAAAGACACTGTGCAAGCGGAAAAAGAAGGGTTAAAACAACTTGAGTATAGGTTCCCCATAGGACGTTTTCGCAAGCATGATCTAAAGGGTTTAGTTCCCCAACAAGCATCATAGGTATCCTCCTATTGGTCATATGCTCATGATAGTTTTGAAGATGAAATATTTATAGAGGACGCCTAGGACTGGGAGGAGGTTCTTCATAGAAGGTCTAGCCCCAATATGACCATATTCAAAGAAATGAATATGGATGAGTAGGTTGAAACAATAAAAAATATAGCTCAAGAATCCCTCATAGTAAGAGAATAAAACATAATAGTAGAAGCAGCAGAGGCATGAAGGAGGGGGATATTGTTACTAGAAGAATCTGAAAGAGCTATACAAATATTTGAAGAAGATCCCCCACTTAATCCTTTGATAGGACCCTTGAGGATTACCCTAATATATACAATCCATATTGAGGAAGAGATAAATGTCTCACAGAAAATTCCACCAGAGGAGACCATTGACCAACAAAAAACCAACCCCATGTCACCACAGGCAGGATTGTCGGTGACTACTACGGCTCAGTGAAGGTTAGCAAGAGAATCAAGCGAGACAAGTATGCCTATTGTCCTCATAGATTTAATCGCCATATATTATGATGAGGAAGTTTTAGAAGATTCATGCATAACCATGGTACCAATCACACAAGAGGAAGAACCAAGAGAAATATCTGCTCCAGATTCCGATGTTTTTATCCCAAATCCCCAGGAAGGCGACCATGAGGCAAGGAACACTCTGAACACAAAATTTCTCGATTAGTTGGGAGAACAACCTCAGAATGACTTGGGTGCTGGTGAACAAGAAGAAGAAATGAAACAACCAAAAATTCGCATCTCAACGGTCGAATCCCCAGCTAATGTTGCTCCTTTTCCTACTTCCCCATATAGGACCAAGACTCCATCTGTCGATGAGCACCAGTAGGAGGCCAAGTCACCAGAACACACAAAATTTTCCCCTGCTAAGGAACTAAGAGAACCTCCCATAGAACACCTCTATATGGTAGGGATCCTAGGCTGTACTCTTCCCTGGGGAGATCAACATATTTCTGAACCAATAGATGAAATCTTCGACATACAATAAATTTCTTATGATAGGAAAATGAAATTTTTGATGAGAAGAACAATTAAGAAAAGGAAGTTCATTCTTGATAGCACACTTTTCATAACCACATAGGAGACGTTGTTCAAAACAGAAAGTGCTAATATGAATGAGGTAATTGGAGCAAGGATAGCCATAACCTATGCTACTTTCGATAGGGAAAAAAGAGATGAAAGGGAGGTGGTCGACATGAAGAAAGAACTAGACCATCTACGACATCAAGCAGAGTAATACTAAAATTCAACACAAGCAACAATACTCTTGAAATGTGAGTTTCGAGAAATGTATGCACAATTGACAAGTGAAAGGTATCTCTTCACCACTCGCATCTTTGATTTCCAAGAAGATACCCTCGTGGGGATGGAAACCTACAAATACATATAGAGATAGTATGAAAAGGCACATCAAGACTTAGAATAGATAGACTACATCAGCAAAGTGCAGAAGGGTCAAGATACAGAAGAGCATGGCATCTGAGTGTTGATGGATAGCAGCATCACCCAAATAAGGAAGGAATTTGAACACTAGGTGAGCATGGTCTAGGAACCTCAGCTGAAAATGTAGGAAATATGGGGAGAGTGTGAGAAAAGTTGGTAGAAAATAAATCAGGAAATGAGGAACACTGACATACCAGAGTTTGGTCCACTAGAGGATTTCGCTGATTTGCATGACATAGATAAACACCATGAAGAGAAATACCTTGCACGAGAAGTGAATATTTCTCAAATTTCAAGCATGATCCTGGGTCAAGTGAAGAAGTTCTTGGAACCCCCGATTAAATATCTTGCAGTCCTACAACGCTTAAGTTTCAATATAATCAAGTATAAGGAATGAGCAATAGAGATAAAGGAGGTCATCTCCTCTCTAATGGATCATCACAATGTCCCATATGCAAATACATGCGAATATATATTCTTCAAGTGATCAGAGTACTAGAAGAACAATCCACTTCATTAAAACCACTAGATGATCAAAAGAGAAGAAAAATAGAATAGAAAGATATAATCCTCCATGTGGCGTTTTTGTAACTTACCACAACTTTAGTATCTATTTTAGTTTAGTTATTTTTTATATAAATAAGGGCATCAAACTTGGACATAGGGTCGATGGTTTTTGGAGAGAAAGACTTTTTCTGAAATTTTGTAAGAGAACTATTTATGTGCAAGTTATTTTAATTAAGAATTCTTTTTTAGAACCAAAGACACTTCTATCATCTAAGGCGTGAATGTGATTGGACTAGGGGAGATTATCTATGTCTTCAAATTTAATATTTGTTTCTATATTGAGTAAGAGTTGATGTATTTGTTATTTAAAGTTATCTTATAATGTTGCAACGGTTCTTTTATTCTAGCTGATGAATAGAAATCGATTGTGTTAACCTTTGATTGATAATGGAGCATTGAAAATTACTTTTTATTGTGCTAACTTCTTGTCACATATATATTTCTTTATGTAATTGTTATCTCAGACAATGTTGAATGTTTTTAATTAAGAATTTTTGTTTAGAACCAAAGATTAATTTCTATCATCTAAGGCGTGAATGTGATTGGACCAGGGGAGATTATCTATGTCTTCAAATTTAATATTTGTTTCTATATTGAGTAAGAGTTTATGTATTTTTATTTAGTTATCTTAGTGAATGTTTAAACGGTTCTTGTATTTTAGCCGATGAATAGAAATCGATTGTGTTAACCTTTGATTGATAATGGAGCATTGAAAAATTACTTGTTATTGTGCTAACTTTGCTCACATATATATTTCTTTATGTAATTGTTATCTCAGAAAATGTTGAATGGTATTCTAATCAAATGGTATTAATTCTAGTTTGAAGTAGTTTGGATCTTTTTCTTCTACATGCTACGATAAAGGTTATCCTAAAACCTAACCTTCCCCAACACATAGTCATATTTGTTGAAATAATGTCACTGCAAAGAGCATTCTCCTTATTTTGTTATTGGATTAAACCCCATTGAGGATTAATCATGTCATTATTATTATTATTGTTATTGGATTTAATCCACATTGAGGATTAATCATGTCGGGTAATTGTATAAGGACCAACCCCTTTATGATTTTCACACATTGACAATTACAATGTGCGTAATAAGAAGTCGGCCCCAGCTATATAATGAAAGGGGCATAATTAATTAAAGGTGGTTTACCTGTACCACAGAGAGAGGCTCTGAACTGCTTAGGATGGTGACTCTTCACATGTGCTAGTCTTTTATAAATAAGAGGCTATTGCCTCACTTCTTAGACACACTTAACTTGCTCATTCTCCTTTAAGTGAGGCAAGTTGCATTTACAAGTTGGAGAATAAAAGAAGAAGGGTGATGACTTTGGGGAGGACTTTCAGCTAATTTGAGTTATCTCTTGAACATTGTAATAAGATATTTATGATAAGGAATTTTTGTTGGGTTTTTTTTTTCCCCTAGAGGGTTTCCCTGTGATAAATGTGGTTTTTATATATTTATGATATGAATTTTGTTGGGTTTCTTTCCCCAGAGGGTTCCCAGATGTGTGTTTTTTGTTTTTTTATAAGTTTTTAATCGGAGGAATCAACAACTATTGGGCACGGTTTCAAGCATGGCCGGGTTATCCAACTACTACCACTATAACCTCCGTGTGTTCTAATTTATAGGCCCCATACGCTGGGTAATACATTTGTAAGCTTCCTGGGGGAGTTGAACTCAAAACCTCATGGAACTTCATTTTCACTGCACTTGCCAATTGAGTCACCTGGACTTCCTAGGGATAAATGTTGTGTTCCTTTGTGGATGTATTTGATCTTGTTCTATTATTCTCTTATCTTGGTGAAATGCAAAGAACTACAATAATGGCATAAACATTAACACATGGTATCGAGCCAAACTTGAAGAAAGCACAATCTGTAAGAGGAAAAACGCCATTGTTACCGCGTCTTGCAAAAATTAGGGTTTTGCAAAGTGAGTATTTTCAAATTTCATCCTATAAAGTTGTGCCTCCCCCAAGGATCATTTCAGAACTTAGAGCACACCTTTTCAAGTATTATGGTCTTCCCGGAAAGTGAAACCCTAGTTTCACAAAGTACCGTGAAATGTGAAAACCAGAAAATTAAGTACCAAAAACCAAAAGCACTAGTCCAAACTGGCATCAAGTTTGAGGGGGGTAAACTGGATTTTGAAAAATCCTGATCAGACTCCAAATAACTCATTTTAGCTTCCAAATAAGATCATCCCCCCTGGATCAGAATTCCCAAAATCAAGTTTGAAAAATTAGGGTTTCCTCATAAAACCCTAAGTTACAGCTTGTAGTTGCAGCCCCTGTAACTGGGCCAGTGCCAGACTAAGCAGGCTTGCAGCCAGCATCTATTGAAAATTTTGCACAGCATTCGCTGCAGCCAGGCATTCTATTGCGCTTGTACTGCTAGTGACTACAGCAAAGGAAACAGAGAACTTGGTAATCACTCTTTGAAGCTTTGGTAATGATTAATGATGCTACCAGATGGAGCCACTACTCGCAAATGCTATCCGAGGTATGTACCACATATGGTTAATGGTTAAACCCCTAAAGAGTATATTTTGTAGGAGAAGTGATCTCTTTCCATAGATCCAAAAGGATCTCAAGATCCAACACATTTAGAGGGAATGATACAACCCATGTGTGATTATTCTAATATACATCTATTTGTTATGAAATTATCTTGATCGGTAGTTGTATGTTGAAGCTAAGGATCAAATCATTAGAAGGATTAAAAGCCGATCATAGATTCTATCCTCTAACTTAACATTTTGTCAAGATAGCGTATTTTTTTAGTACAATAGACAAGCTGAAGAAAGACCACAATCTTGAGTGAAGGAGACCTGAAGAAAAGCAAGCACTCTCACTCTTGAGGACAAGGCTACAAACTTGATTAATCAATATTCAAAGGTACACATGACAGGATAATGACTTTAGTTGAGATAGAAATTGTCGTAGCATTATACTTGATAACATGTGAGAATACTTTGTCCGACATGACTAACACCTCATCTAGGAGAAACCTCATGTGTTGCTCTGCATTGCCATAGAAGAATGTTTGGTCACAACACTCATGAGAGTGTTGATCTCATTTTGTATTATATTCCTTACCTTTAATATTTACCTCAGATGAATTATAAGTGATAGCTCTAAAAGGAGCTATTGTGATGATTGTTCATGCTATTGCTTTATATTATCAAGAAGGATATTATTCAAGCTTGTTGTTTTGTTGACCTTTGAATCCAGTCACATGAGGAAGTTATATAACAAAGGCTGCGTGAAGGCAACATGATAAATGAGATCATAAATGAAGCAATCATTGAAGAAGTTAGTGGGTCACCAAGTCGGCCAAGTGACCCACGCTATTGAAGAGTCCATAGGAACTCTAGAAGATTAGCTCACATCAACTACAAGGCTTACCATACATATGCAAAGTTGTCACCAAAGTTTACCGTAATCCCAAGGTTGATCATGAAGGAATATGCAATGAATGTACAAGGAAGAACATCAAGAACCCTTCCAAAGAGGGACACAAAGGAGCATTGAACTCATCCATTCAGAGCGTGTGTGGCCCAATGCCAACATCCTCCATTAGCTGTAAATTCAAGGAATTCAAAGCCTTGATAGAGAATCTCCTTGAAAGAAAGATTAAATATCGTCGATAATGGAGGAGAATATACCTCAAAGGAATCTGTGAAGTTTATAGAGATGTCTGGATCAAGAGGGAACTAACTACTCCCCTATAATCCCCAACAAAACGGTGTGCTGCTAAAAGGAAGAACAGAATAATTATGGAAGCCGTAAAGACCAAGGACTAATGACAAGATATTCCTATGCTTATGGATGTAAGAAGCTATGATAGTTGTTTATGTGCGTTAATGACTATCCCATAAGCACTTGGGTTCAAGACCCTAAGAGATGTTCACCGAAAGAAGCCAGAGGTAAGCCATCTCAAAAATATTTGGTTGTCCAAGGTTTATCCATATACCAAAAGAGAAAAGAAACAAAACTAGAGCCCTCCAAAGAAGGAATATCGATACTTGAGTATCCAAGGCTCTAAATGGGGCTATTAGCTATTTACCTCGTCACCACCATATTGAGATTAGTAGGTACGTGACCTTTGATGAATAATGGTGACTTAAGAAATCGAGAAGATGCCTTGAAGAGGTATGTGAAGAGGAACCACAGAATCCTAGGTAATATGAATCATGGAGTGGAAGTTCCCAGAGTCATAGAACTCCGTGAAGGGAAGTCATAGCTTCCCCGATGAGGAGACTCCCTGAAGATCATGATATCACGTAAGTTCAAGAACCTCCTCAAATGACCTTCCCATAAAATAAATCCTACATGGGGAGAGCTTATTCAAGATGGAGAGAAGTATGGTGTTCCGTAAGGAACCACGAGACAGTAGAAGAGACAAAGCCATTCTCCGCCATACGCCTTTGATGTGCAATCTACTTGATGAAGAACCTACATGTTTTGAAGAGGCTATCTAGAAGAAGGAATGGGAAGACGCCACGACAGAGGAATACCAATCCATAATGAAGAATGATGCATAGGAGATTGTGCCTGCACTAAAATGTAAGGATGTGGTATCAAAATGGCTCTTCAAGATAAACACGTTGTTGATGGAAGTATTGAGAAATATGTGCCAAGATTTGTCACTGTGGATTTTCCTGCATGAAGGAATCACCTGGAGTGAAGAGACATTCGCCTCAGGTCAGATACACTTCAATCGTAGAATCCATTATACCCTTGGTCGCCAAGATGAATGGAAGTCGCACTGTATGGATGTGAAGACATCTTTTCCAATGGTGTCATTGAAGAGGAAGTGTATAGAGAAACCCCAAGGATTTGAGGTTGAAGACGGAAGTCTCATGTCTGCAAGTTAAAGAAATCCCTGTACGGATTGAAACAAGCCCTAGAGCTTGGTATATCAGATAGACGCTTTCTGACGAATTTTGGGCTTCACAAAGAGTAAAGCAGATTCAAATCTCTACTTCAAGATCATATGGATAATGAACCAGTAATTACTACTGTATGTGGATGATGACTTATTCTTAACCGAGAAGAAAATCTCATCACAATGTGTAAATAGAGACTTGCCGCAGAATTTGAAAATGAAAGACCTTGGCCTAATGTATCATTTCCTAGGTATTGAGGTATATGGCAGGGTTCGAAAAGAATCTTCCTTAACTGGGGGAAGCAGAACGGTCAAAATATTAAAGAGATTCGAAATGCTAGAATGAAAGTCCACATCACACCCATGGAAGCCGGGTTGAAGTCAAGACGATACTTCGCTAGATTTGATAGATGCCACTCCTTGCATAAACAGATTATCGGATCGTTGATGTAATTCGGCTAAACACTGACTGCATATCCGGCTTTGTAGTGAACACCTTGAGTCAATTTCCGATAGAACCCAGACGCGGTTCACCTAGTGGCTATGAAACATGTGATGAGGTACCTTAAAAGTTACAATGGATTATGGTCTCATCTATGATGAGATCATGACTTCACTGAAAGTGGATATAATGATGCAACTAAGGAAGCGCTATTTATAGAAAAAGCACTTCTGTTGTTTCAAATTTCTTTGGGATCACTTATGATCTCGAGTGAAGAGAGAAGCAATCCAATATTTCTCTAAGCACAACAGAAGCAGAGTATTACTGCCACATGTTCTAGTCATGAAGATATATGGATCTCAAAGTTGTTGACATGCCTATTTGATTTGGATGAGAGCAACCACTTATCTATGTGATAATCACAGCTATATTAAAATGACAGAGAATCCTTGTGTTCCATGACAAAGTTGGTACACATAGAGATCTCATTATCATTCTCATCCGACATGGTATGCAGAGGAGACTTGAAGCTCCAAGACATTAATACACGGATGAACACGTTGTTGATGTGATGACTAAGCTCTATCCTTCGTAAAGTTTGAACACTTTGAGATAAGCTTGGTATTGTTTGAAAGGACCTTCCCCGAAAGGGGAGTAGATGTGTATTCCCTGTTTCTAACCTCGCTGTTAGATTTAAAGAAATATGAGTCATGCTTCTGATCTAGTTTTTAGATGTAAAGCGAGATGTTGTTGTGTGATCCTTGCTTCTCACCTTGTTGTTAGACGTAGCAAGATGATTCATGCTTCGAATTTGAAGTTGTTGGGGACGAAGTATAACGCCGCTGATTCTCGTTTCACCGAAGTTAAGTTAGACGTGAAGCAAGATGATTCATGCTTCGACCTCATTGTTAGACATACATGACATTGTGTGATCCTTTCTTCCACTTTCATTGTTAGACGAAGTAAGCATAGGAGTTATGCTTTCCTAATCTAGTGGTTAGACATAAAGCATAACGCCGATGATTCCCTGCTTCTGACCTAGCTTTTAGACATAAAACAAGATGACTCCTTGCTCCTGACCTCGTTGTTAGACGTGAAGCAAGATGAGTCAAGTGCTATGATCTAGTTGTTAGACGGAAAGCATGACATTGTGATTCCTTGCTTCTAACCAAGTTGTTAGACGTAAGTGAGATGATGATATTACTTTATTCTAACCTAGTTGTTAGATGTAAAGCGAGATGATGATATTACTTTGCTTCACACCTGCTTGTTAGATCGCAGAAGAAAGATGTGACGACACTAAGCCGTGATATTAATCTAGTGTATTATCAGGATGTGACAAAATGGTGTCAGGATGAGGTATCATTTTACTAATACATATTTGATGCAGATGATGATAAAGTATTCCTTAGAGAATGATGATGATGCTGATGAAGAAAAAATTTGATGACTCAGAAATGTGCTAGACAATGGTTCAAGATGATATTGATGATACTATCCTCCAGATGCCACCGATGATGCACTCTCTCACCTGATGTCGATGAAGAATACCCCTTCTTGTTAAGGGGAGTGTTGAAATAATGTAACCTGAAGAGCATTCTTATTATTTTGTTATTGGATTAAACTCTACTGAAGATTAATCATGTCACTATTATTATTGTTATTGTATTAACTCTATTGAGGATTAATCATGTCGGTAATTGTATAAGGGACAAAACTCTTTGTGGATTGGTCATCTGACAATTACAATGTGCAGACAAGAAGCTCCATTCCAGCTATAATGAAAGGGCCAAAATTAATTAAAGGTGGGTTTACCCACCCAAGCAGGAGAGGTCAGTCTCATAGATGGTGACTCTTTCACACATGCCATATTGATATAAATAAGAGGCTTCACTTATTACTGACACTTCAATTTGCTCATTCTCTTATGAGGCTAGTTGCATTTACAAGTTGGAGAAGAAAAGAAGAAGGGTGGTACATCTCTTGAGGAGGAATTTTTTTTTTTTTTGTATTGGTTGAGTTATCTCTGAACATTGTATAAGCTATTTATGATAAGGAATTTTTGTCGGGTTTCTCCTAGAAGGTTTCCCAGATAAATGTTGTGTCTCTCAGGGATGTGTGTATTTCTCAGTTGATCTTGTTCTTATTATGCTCTATCTTATGAAATGCAAAGAATCCATAATAATGGTATAAACATTAACAATATTCCCTCTGTCATCTAGTTCAAAGATCTATCTTAATTTTGTTATAAACATTACAAAAGGAACAAAAAGAGAATTTCATAGACTGAGGAAAGGAGTAAAAGAAAAGAATCTTTCAATCACGCATTAAATCACATCGAGCACTGATCCAGATCACAAATTTGGATAACCTTACCACTCATCAAATGCTTGCGAAATCTAATTGGGACTCTGTGGTGGGTTTGGTTCTTATTGTTTAGTTAATAGGATCTCAAACCCCTCAACACATCCATGAGTGATTTTTTGAATAAGGAAATGGGTTGTCAATGGCCATCTTCATTATTTTGCAGCAATACAACAACAATAGTCTCTTCAGAGGAAAAAGAGAAAATCAAGAATTCTTTGGAATAACTGCACAACTAGAATAGGGGATTTAATCAGATCATGTGTTATCCTTTGGAACCATGATCTCGGTTCATGTTTCAATTTGATCTCAACATCATTTTTCATCATGTTATTAATAGGTCTAATGATCTTAGCAAAGTTTTGTACAAATCACCTCAAGAAAATTATTTTTCCTATAAAAGATTGAAACAGCATGGTTTATTTTTGGGGATGTCAATTTTATGAATAGCAACTACTCTTTCTAGGTCTATATTTATCCCTCCTACAGATATAATGTGTCCTATTATCTTTCCTTCTAACATAGAAAATGGGATTTTTCGAGATTCAAAGAGATTCCATATCTTCTACATTTTTTGAAAATATGTTCAAGGTGTTGTGATGTTCACATCATACTTTTGAAAATATGGTGATATCATCAAGACAAATCAACATGAACTTGTTCTTTTCACCCAAAAATGCAATTTTCTTGGCCCTCTGAAAGGTACTTTGCATTCATCAGCTAAATTGAATTTCCTATTACACATGAATGTACCCCATAGGGTAGTGAAGGCAGTTTTTCTTTTCTCTTCTTCAAGCATCAAGTATTTTATTGTATCTCTGAATAACCATCCAAAGCATGGAAATTATGTGATAACATACTAACCTTTGAAAAATTTGGTCCATATTGGGAAATGTATAGTTTCCTTTCAATGAACACCTATTCAGGCTTTTGAAGTGCACACATAAGCATATTTATCCACTATTTTCCCTGACAGGCACCAAGTTACACCCAATCTGAATATCTCAAGGGCACGATGATTTTTGAATCAAGCATCCTTTTCAATTATTTTCAATAATAGACATCAACAAAGGATTAAATTGTTTAATTTTCTTCCTAAATGGCTTTTATACCACATTCAAAGGAATACTTTGTTTTATGATGTCAGTATCAAATGTCTTCAAGTCCTCATAAGACCATGCAAAAAATATCACAATATTTTTCAGGTTGACTTACCTACCTTTGATTCTCTGTAGTGCTTTTTGGATATTTTGGACAACTTTAGGATTTGCAACATCCCTAATATTTCCATCTACAACCTAATGTTCCACTTTGAACTCAAGAATCTCTCTCGAGACATCATTGCTATAAAGTCAAGGTCCAATGGGAAAAATCCTTGAATATGATTTTTTTTAAGATCCACAATGTTGTGAACAACCACCTTGTTTACAAAAGTAGGTTCCTATTAATTTTTTGTTCCCTCATCCTTGTTCTCTTGGTCACTGGAAATATTTGAAAATTCCTTAATGGTTTACAAATATCTTGAGCTCCATAATACTAAAAACCCTAGTTCTTAGCACACTATATTTGTTTTATGCCTAACTTCCACTTAATTGCTAACATTGTGGGACCAATGGAGGCCCTGGAAGGTACTAGCAAGAAGAGCTTAAATATTTTTCCCTTTGATTGAAGATACTATCTGGGACAAAGGAAATAATGAAATATAGAAATAAATTTTCAACCATGTCCCATACCTCATTTATGTACTTTTTCATCCTTAGTTGTTTTTATTGATAAATGTACTTCACCTGATTAACCACCCGTTTACAATCACTAAAGATCACAATTTTTAAATGGCCATATCCTTAGTATATCTCAACCCTAGCACAAAATATTCATATCATGTTATGCTGTTGGTTGTTTCAAATTATAATTTGTATGAGAGTGACACCACCTCCTTTGAAGGGGAAATGAAGACTATTCTAGCACCAGAACCCTCCTTGGAAAAATGGCTTCAATCAAAATACATCTTCCAAACTTCATTTCAATACCTATGGTTGATTCTCAGATTTTGACTAATATTTTTGGAGAATCATCATTAATTTGAAAAATAGATGACCTAATTTCATCCTCTACAACATAAATTGGATTATTACCTGGATTATGGTGATCACTCACAATGTAAGTGCAATCTAACTTATGTGTACAATATTCTATGTTCTCCTACGAAAACATGGATGATTTCATATGTGAGGTCCATCTCCAGACATACTCCATACTTTATTGGCCCATGACTTGGATAAAATCATTACAAACTTTGGAGGTATATCAGCTACAAAAAATATCCATAACCACACTTTTCATGGGAAAATGAGATAGAGAAACAACCAGATACTTAATTAATCCCAAACATTTAACCTTTTTGGAATAAAAAGAGTAAAGGTCATGGTATGGCTTGGTAATTTCTATCCCTAGATCTTCCATGAAAACCTTATGCATGACATTTTGAGAGGCCACAAATTCCATAAGGAAGTTGTGCATAATTTTATCATGGATATTCAATGATATATAAAATGGTGGAGAAGCATTAGACCCATTTTCAATGTGTGGGCCAATAGTGATAGTAGGGTTCTCATCCTACAGGCTTATCACATAAGATGAGATAACATAAGCACATGGATTCAAAACCTTCAAAATATACCTCTAAAAGGCTCATTTTTCAATAACTTTGTCAAAGGTACATGAATCTTGATTTTTCTTAACTCATGCTCTATGTTAAGAGATGTTGGTTGTATGTATGCTTATTTTACCTCTGGGACAATAGGTTTAGTTGGTTTTTGTTAATCTTATTTGTTTGTAATTTGCTTGGGAAGAAGATATGATTTCTTTATCTGATTGGGAAAAAATTGGTAACCCTAGCCCAGCCTCAATTCATATTTCTTTTGGGGTTGGATTTGAAAAATCTCTTCTCCCTTTCCATCATCTTCAAACTGGTTTGACAATTGAGATATTCCATAGTCTTGTTGGGTTAGATGACTAGGATAGAGGTCAATTTCATTAAACATTACTACAAATTCATCTCTAATGTCATTACTCTCATCCATCTCCCCAACTTCATTGTTCTGAAAAGGGGGTACAATCCTTTGATCTTCAACATTCTTTATTTCCCTTTGCATGATTTGAGGGAAATTATTATTTCTTATAAATTGATTAGTGTTCATGTTTGAAACATCCTGATATGGTATGTTTGGCTACTTGGCTTCCCATTTAATTTTAGCTATTTTTGAATTCAGGTCTTTCAATGTTCAGGTCAACTCATCTAGTTTTGGCTCAGAATTTGTTGGGTTGGAAGAAGAAGGAAGCTCTTCCCTCTTATTCAATTTTTCCCTATTTTATTTGTTCTTCAATTTTTCTAATGCTAGGATGTTAGAATCAACCTCAATGGATTCCTCTTGAATAAAGAGAAAAGCGGTGGATCACATCTCCCTTAACATGAGATAAAATTCAACATCAAATGCATTTTCAAATGTGATCTTGGTTGAGGATTCAACCGGGTTTGATCTCATCAGGGATCTTGTTATACATCTTATTGAAACTTTTATTGAAGTTTGACACAAACTCACCATTATTCCTTCTTAAATCCCAAAACTCCTGATGTAGTATATGTAATCTCTTGTCTCCCCTTAATTATTTTAGGAAGGCCTCATCCAATGCCTCAAGTCATGTGATATATTATGGCTTTATACCACGAAACCACTTCCTTACCCCTCCATCTAGGCTCTGCAAAAACAACCTCATCCATACATCTACATGTTCAATGTTAAAATTGTTCGCAAAGATGTAAAATGCTACCATATGTTCTTTAGTAGTAGCATATCATTCACCATTGTATCTGGGAATATATTCATGCAGACTCTCATTGGAAATGCATTGAGGTTTTGAGTCAGCACTAAAGGTGCATACCTGGTTGTAATAATTTCCAAATTTCTGTTGACAAATCATGTTTGGGACAACTGGGATTTGAGGATGAGGAGGAGATGTTGGTGTGGTTGTTTGAGAATATGATGAGGTAGAAGTTGACCCAATATATATCTGAGGGATTATTACAAGGGATTTTTCAAAAATAACAATCTCACGCTGCTTTTTGTTGAGGACAGGGGAAACCTTTTCAGATGTAGGCCTTCCTTTGGATGGAAATGGATGTATTTGAGAAAGTGTGGACTTCCTTAGTTTCCTCTCTTGATAAGAATTGGTTGTGTCACCATTAAGGTCAAGGTTTACTTTTGAGGCTTTAGTATGCCCAACATTTTATTTCAATGCCTCTTGGGGAGTTAGAGTTCATAACATATTTGCATTCAAAGGGAGTCAAAGCAGTGAAATATGGTAGTAATTTAGTGCCTCATCTTGTTAACTCATCAAATATCAGTATTCTCATTGTCAGTTCTCCCAAGGAAAGATGTGTTTCATTCCTTGGCAACGATGCTAAAAGATGTTGGTCCTAAGGTATTCCCTTGACTGCTAAGGGAAGATCTAGACCACCTGCTGTTGGAGTGGGATTGTTTTTTATAGTTTTTTAGAGGATGTTGGTCCTTACTTCCATGCAATAATTTAGCACTTCTCCCACGCCCAAGACTTAGAATAATTCTCATCATATCAGACTCTTTGCAGAGATTTTCAGCATCTACTCCACACTAATCCTCCCGAGTTTCTGGGACTTGGAACCATTATGTTCCAAGTACACCTTTATGCTTATCTCTTCCTCGACATCTTGAACCCACTCAGTCTCTTGAGGGTCTCATCCCTTTTCTTCCTTTAGAGGATTCTCGGGTTCCCTCCTGACAACTTGATGCTCTTCCTCCCGAGCTTGTAAGGCGAAATTTATTTACCTTTGGCACATTCCCTTTGGCTTGGTTGAGCTTCTTCAAATGGTTGTCTTCAACACTTTGTCTTAGTGTGGGTATGGTGAAATCCTTGCACAGGTCTTCCTCCTACTTCCCGAAATCCTTCAGGTTTACTAAAGAAATTTTGCATCCGGCCAATGCACACTTGTAGAGGAGCCTTTCCCTCAGAAAGTGCACAAGAATTCTAGATTTTTCCTCATGAATGCATTCAACACTTCATAATGTTTTGGCTAAGTGTGAACACTTGCACCGCTTAATTACTCTCCCGGAAGAGTTCTACATATTTTCAGCAACCCCATGAGTGTCTCTTCTTGACACTTATCTTCTCAGAACTTGAAACAAAATTCATTTTTTGCACACTTGTACCTACTCAATGCTCTCCTAGAAGAGCCTCGACACGAGTGTTCAACAACTATGTGCTATGATTACTCCTCTCAGTGCACTTTCTTCCAAGGTATTCATCAACCTTGAGGTTCCCTAAGTCCATGAATATCCTAGTGTGTCCTCCTTAACACACCTCCTCCTAACTCGAAGGCCCCAAGCATGCACTCTGTGTTGGCCTGCTATAGTTTCAACATTCTCTATCACACACTCCTTTCATTTATCCTAAAGAACCTAGAACAACTCGACAAACTCTCAAATGGATAGTGAATTCTACCCTTACCTTGCAGATGGAAACTAACACACACCTACAACATACATAAATTCATATAGAACATAATGAAATTCATAAAAAAACATCCACCACACAGGAATTTGTAAACAACGAAATCTGTTCTTTTGTATTAATAACAGAATGTCACTTGCATCGTGTGAACTCAGATCGCGAATCGAAGTCTCATCTCTTTCTCTCCTCTCTTGGCTTACAATGATCTTCCATCAAACTCCAGCCACCTCCTTCGGGCATACAATACAAGGATTTATAAAAGAGGGCTCGATGAGCTTCCCTCCAAGCTACACTAGTGGTGGTGTCTAATCACCATCAAAACTCATATATATTGAGGCAAATTACAATGAGTGTAAAATCTAGTCTGAATAAGATCTAGATCCCTCCTAACGCCAACAGATTTGAGGAGGATTCTGATATGACTTGTTTATATGATACAAATCCTATGTGAAGGCATGAATTGGCTCTGTTCAAGCCTTATAGCATGTACTTGCATTAATTACATTTAAATTTCAAAATTCGAGGGAAAAATGAGAGGGTTGGTGCCTCTTCCCTCCTTGAATGTGCACCAATGTGATGAATAGCTGGCACTTGCTAAGGTGGAGTAATAATCCTACATCATATCCTCCTCTACTCCTTCACTAGGAATAGTAGCACACCACTTAACCAATATATACCAAGAGATAGACCAGAAACCCTCCTTGACGTCAACCCTAGTTGCAATGGCTTATCCTCCAAGACTTGCACACTTCATAGCTAGTGTGGTGAGTGTGTCCAAATGAGCCACCAGACTCTCTTATAAATAGTGGTATGGCCAGCCTATAATTAGGTCTAGGCCGACCTATCACTTTACCCTCTTAGTTTACAATTAATTGTCAAGGCACAATAGGGCCAACTTTTACTAAGGCACAATAGGTCCTAATTAAATATAATATAATAATATTATTCAACTCTCTCTCAAGTATAATATTCTTCAAAGTTACAATATTTCAACACTCCCCCTTAACAAGAAGGGTATTCTACTGACAACATTAATAACAAATGAATGGAATAAATACATCATCAAGAGGAGGGGACATCGTCATCAACATCAGGAACATTGTCAGTCATATCTATAGGACATAGGAAAATTTTCTCATCATCAACATCAGTAGAAACTGAACATCATCATCATTTGCAGTGCAGAGCTGGAGTAACACCATCATAATCAACAACATCAATCTGGAACATCAACATCAACAAGACAAAGATGGAATAACATCATCATCAACAACAACATGAAGGTGGAACATCAACATCATCAACAACATGAAGTTGTAATAACATCATCATCATCATCAACATGAAGCTGGAATATCAACATCATCAACAATATGAATCTAGAATAACATCATCATCATCAACAACATGAAGTTGGAATAACATCATCATCATCAACAACATGATGTTGGAACATCAACATCAATGGCACAAAGATGTAAAAACAACATAAACATCACGAAGCTGGAACAACAACATAAATGGAAACAACAACATGGATCTGGAGTAACATCATCATCATCATCATCATAATCATGAGGATAGAACATCAACATCAATGGAAACAACAACATGGATACGGAGTAACATCATCATCATCATCAGCATGAGGCTGGAACATTAGCATCACTGGCAATAGAATGAGGTTGGTTCATCAACAACAACATATGTGGTACTATGAAAAATCGTCCTTATTGGACCTTTGGGATCTTCCCAAGAATTATAATATTCCCTAGGATATACAATCCTGACTTAGCTACCATGTGTTACTTTGAAATACCATCCTTACCATACCTTTGTGATCTGCCTAGGAATCATATGATTCCCTAAGATATAAAATCTTGACTGAACTACCATTACTGACCACACATGGCATATACATGCACAAGTACTCTAACAAATCATCCTTATCGAACCTTCAGAATCTTCCCAGGGATGATCAATCCCCTAGGATATAAAATCCTAACCAAGCTACATGTTGTTGGTCAACATCACTTCCCCTTTGGAGGGAGGTCCTTTCGGACTACACCAAGCTTATCTCATAAGTACTCAAACTTCACATGAGACAGAGGCTTATTCAACACATCTACAACCTTCTCATCTATGCCAACATATTGGAGCTTTATAGATCCCTTCTTCACCATGTCATGAATGTAGTGATACCAGATATCTATGTGATTCGTCTTATCATGGAAAATTGGGTTCTCTATAATCTTTATGCAACTATAGTTATCACATGGAATCGTGGTAGCTTCCATCTTCAAATCGAACATACCTTTAAACAACTTTTGAATCCATATGGATATACAACTGGCATAACATGTTGCAATTTACTCCATTTACATTGTATTAAGAGAAATACTGGACTACTTCCTTTGTTTCCATGAAGTCATGGATGAACCCAAACTGAAACAACATCCTGAAGTGCTCTTTCTTTCTGAAGCAATTCTAGCCCAATATGAATCAGTATAACCATACATTATGAAGTCATGATATCTAGTATAACAGAGACCATAATCCAACATACCCTTAAGGTATTCCATCACATTCTTTGTAGCTACAAGGTGAACACGTCTAGGCTCCACCAGATACTGACTCAAGGTGTTCACAACAAAGAATATATCTGGCCTGTTATTTGTCAGATACATCAACGAACCAATAATATGTCTATATAGAGTATCATCAAGTAACTATGACGAAGTATCAACCAAGAGATTCAAATTCATCTTCATGGGTGTGGCCATGGATTTACATTCCAACATGTCAAACTTCTTCAGTATTTCAACTACATACTTCTCTTGGTTAAGGAAGATCTTATCTGGCATATGTCAAACTTCAAGACCTAAGAAATGGTGCATCGGGTCTAGGTACTTCATTTCAAATTTAGTGGCAAGATTTTTCTTACAATCTGTGATGAGATTTTCTTCACCTGTCAAGAATAAGTCATCCACATATAGCAGAAATATAATTGGTCCATCATTCTCAATATTGAAGTAACGGTTGGGATTATCTTTACTCTTGGTAAATCCCAAGATCATCAAAAAGATATCAATCCTGCCATACCAAGCTCTTAGAGCTTGATTCAACTTGCAGACAAGAGTCTTCATGTCCTGTACCTTGAAACCAAATTTCCACATCACATTGTACCAACCTGGTACACTTGCTCACTTGAAACTCAATCTTCATAATCATGTGTTGGTTTTGTGCTTTCTTCAAAGCACTATTTGTCTCACTTCCTGAGAGTATGTCCTCTACTTTTTCTACAACTGTTGCTTCTGGAACTAGGAATCTACAAATGTAGCTGATATTTATGAAGTTGAGAATGATTTCTCTATTCTCATTGTAGATTTTGAATTATGAGAGTACCTCATCTATTCTATCATGTCAACATATTCATCTGAAATCGAGAGTGGCTAATACTGAAAGTAGTTTTTCTTCTTTCATGGAGGAAACTCAAACTCAAATACAAAGACTTCTTCCTATGAATATCATATTGTATCGGAATCATGGTTTTTCTGGCTGTCTTCATGAACACTGGAGCAATTTTATTGTCATATTCTTCTCCCTCTTTTTGGGAGAATCCTCTAGACACAAATCAATATTTGTACATATTTATAATTTTATCTGTAGCACCCTTGATCTGTTAGATCAATCTTGGAATTCACCACTGACTTTCATTTTGGTCTCAAGAAAAAAACCATATCCCAGTCCTTCTGATTAGCTTCCTCCTTTGTCACTGAAACAAAGGAATCTTCTTAGGCGAGATTTCATGTCTCCTAGAGGTATCTGAAGCTACAATATAGTCTTCTCAACTCACAAACTCTTTCTTCCAGTCCTAGAAGATGTCTCTTTTTCCCATCTGATCCTTTCTGAGATCGGGGTTACTCTAAATCTTTATATCTTCTGAGTCTACAAAAAAATCATAGTTTCTGTAGGATATACTTGGTTTTGAATACCAAATATTAATATGAAAAGTTGATTCAGACACCAAACAAATTATGCTTCCCATCAAGGTGGATTCATTATCCATTGACCAGGTGTACTGTGATTTATTTTCTAATGTTCAGTAATCTTTGGAGCCTTCAGCTCGTCATGATATGTCTCCATATGAGATGTTTTGTATCTAGAAAAAATAGCTTCTTCTTCTTCTTCAGTATATGGATGTATACGGTCATATATACAACTTGGATAGTCTACTTCATGTCTCATCTAATATATTTCCCCTTGCAATCGTCACTATAGCTCCCTCAGGGTTATCACCTATGACCTACCCGAAAAAATAATAACAAGGGAGAAACAATAGACAAGATTAATACTCTTTATAACATGAATAAAACAATAGAGAGAACAATCATCACAGTAGCTCCTTTAGAGGTATCACTTGTGACCTTCTTGAAAAAAGGGTAAGAAGTAATATGTACAATAATAAGGAATGAGGGAAACATTATTCTAGTGTTGTGATCAATCATTCCTCCATGGTAACCTGGAAACAAACAAATAAGTTTATCCTAGATAAGATGTTAGTTATATATCGTAAATGATTACAGTAAGCATTTATCTCAATAGTGGTCACATGCTACCAAGTATTCAATAATAAAAATGTTCAAATATTTCTATCACAACTATAATGTTTAGCAGTTATCAAAATTGATATGTGTAAATTTTAATCTTATCAATTTAATCAATCAAACCTGGAACCTGGAGTCTTTTCCTCAAGAATGATTGTGTTGTTTTTATTCTAAGTCTCCTTCACTCAAGATGACAATTACTTTCTTCAACCCATCCTTTGTACTAAGACAATATGATATCTTGACAGAAATATGAGTTAGGTAATAAACTCTATAATATCAAATTTAATCAATACAATAATTTGACTTCAATTTAGACCAATGGTTAGTATGATAAATTCAACAAATCAAAATGCAACTTAGATATTCATAATATTACAATAATTCCATAACAAATAAAGACATATCAAAACAATCAAACTTGGGGTGCATTGTTCCTCTGAATGTGATGGATCTAAGATCCTTTTGTATCTATGATTGTTGTTTACACAAAATACCCTTTAAAACTTCAAAGGCACCAAAATTTGTAATCTAAAGGTAGCTGGAGATTTTCTAGGGTAAGGCACACCATGACAATGAAAATCAGTCCCAACACTTCATAAAAACTTTCACTACACCTGGTGTTGGCACTGAAACTAGTGTTGGCATGACAACTGGTGTTGCAACTGACATGAAGGAACTAGCACCACAACTGCAACTGCAACTGATACTGCAACAGATACTACAATGGCAATTGATACTGCCACTGCAACTTACGGTTTTATGAGGAAACCCTAATTTATAAAACTTCAAATTTCAAAATTCTGATCCAGGGACTAGATACACCCTCCTAGGGTGAGTTCCTAGGTGTGTTTACTTTCTCCAATGTCATCCTCAAACAAGGAAAATGTCACACTTAGGGTTTATGCAGAAACCCTAATTTTGCAGCAACTGCAACATTGAGAATTGAATCTAGGAGAGGGTGCGTTGAGGCTAGCTACTTCTTTATAAACTATGAATTGGTCTCAGGCCTGCTCTAATACCATGATGAAGTTTTACTTATACATCTAGAAATTACAATTCTTCTTTATTATTATAATCATTTAGCACATTAGTTGCATAAATAAGATCACTGAAAGAGAGACACACACAAAAACAATCAAGGCACACAAATTATCCTGGGAAACCCTCACGGGGGAGAGAACCCAGCAAAAAATTCCTCAATATAAATAGACCAAAGACTGAACAAAAGATCCTCCTCTACTCCTTCACTAGGAAGAGTAGTGCACCACTTAACCAAGAAATACCAAGAGATAGACTAGAAACCCTCTTGACGTCACCTCTGATTGTAGTAGCTTCTCCTCCAAAAATTGTGCACTACAAAGCTAGTGTGGTAAGTGTGTCGAAATGAGGCACTAACCTCTCTTATAAATAGTGGTCTTGCCATCCTATAATTAGGTTTGGGCTGACCTGTCACTTTTCCCTCTTAATTTACAATTAAATTTCAACGAACAATAGGGTTTACTTTTACTAAGGAACAATAGAACCTAATTAAATATAATATAATAATATTATTCAACTCTCTCTTAGGTAGAATATTATTCGAGGTTACAATATTTCAACATGTGCACCATCAAAATTTTCCCTTTTATCTCTGGTTTGATATCTTGTAAAACCTACTCAGGGGAATTCTCTGTTTCTGTACTTATGTCTTTAGAATCTTGCTCAGGGTCTAGACCTGTGTCCACCAAATCTCGTTCTAGTTCTAGATCAAGAATGTACTATGTTTTCACAACAAAAAAATTGAGACCTGAGGTCTCCCCTTCACTGCATTTTTGTCTGGTCTTGTCCCATGTCATCCCTTTCAAGGTGTGTATGGCCATCTCCTCCATGTTGGATAATTTGAATAGGTCTTCATCAATATCCTAATCTTCAATCACTATGGGATTCTTCTCCTTTAAGGATGGATCAAACAATGCCTTGGAGTTCAACCTCAACTGGTTGGTGAGCATGGTATTTGTGTTGGGTTTTCTTGGAATTTCATGGACCATAGATCATTTTCCCCTTGGTAAATTCCTATGTGATGTGCATTGAAAGTTCATATGAAGTCAAAAAATTCTCCCATGATAAAAAAAATTATGATTTCTGGAATAGCTTCGAACAACTCGAGCCCTGTTGGATCTGCCCAGTTTAATTGCCAAGGATCTCAGGGTGATATTGATGTAGACCCCCTCCCCTCCTGAGGTTCTGGGAACTCCTGGTCTTTGGATCATTCCAATTATTTATTCATATAGAATCTTCAAGCTCCTTAATGAACCTAGATCAATTATACACATGCCCCTTTCCTTCGTTTGGCGCAGGTCCTGCGACACGCGCACCCTCTATCTACGCATTCTAGCGCTCTTCAGTTCACGGGTGCTAGCTCATTTTCACTAGCCTCTTCCTCATATGTACATAGGTGGTTTCCTTGTGCTAATGTGTGATTGCAGGCATGGGCAAAAGTGGTTTCCAACCAACCGATTTTTCACCCCACAATCCTTCTCGTGCTGACATGTACCCCATCACTAAAACAATGGTTGAAATTTCAGCCCGCTCAAGGGATATTATTGTCTGAGCATGTCCTGGCCCTGCAATCCATTTTGTCCGTTGATCACTACTCCTTTGGCGCTTCCTACGATCAAATTCTGCTATCAATCTCCATTCCTCCCTTCTTTCCTCCTTCCACGTGTCTCCCTAGATGTCCACGATCTGTCGACACGTAGTACGCTCGAATCAATGGTTGTTGTTGACTCCACCTTTCCAACCATTGGGAGTTTCAACTCTCAAACTCCACTCTCCTCTATATGGAAATATCTTGGATTGGAAGATATCTTGCCACATGTCCCCTTGAATCTATGGCCAGGATATCCTTCGTGAGTCCAGCTTTCAAGAATATCAATTCTCAAATTTCACAAGCTCCCTTTGCTAATCTCCTCATTAACATGTGACCCTATACAACATCCTCACATGACCATGTAGCCTCCTGATAAATCTCACTCACCTCTAATCCCCAAAATGTTGCAGGACCGTCAATCTCCTGATCTTGACGGTTCAAACCTCTCCTCCCCAAATCTACAGACCATATCTCTTCACGATTCCGAACTTCAGGATTTTGAAGTCTCAAACCTTCACTAACTCTGTGTGGAAATATTCCAGAATGACAGATCTTACGACACCTGTCCCTTTAAATGTGAGGACATGATCTCCTCTGCTAATCCGACCTTTAGGACTTTGAAATCTCAAATCCTTGTCTCTGCTGATTGGATATCTTCCGAAGTGGAAGATATACTGACACGTATCCTTCCAATCAGTGGTTGTGCACCCGCTTTGGATCCTTGTCCTCTTCAACTAGATCAACGGTCCTTGGACTCCCTTCTCGATATAGGTGGTAGAATATGGATTGTATATACATAGTGATGTAGGACCAAAACCATCCCAAGTCAAAGTTTGAATTTCTTGAAACTTTGAGAAGGTGCAACATGGCCAAGAAGATGTGATTTCCTAGTATTTGATTGAGTTTGTTGTAATTGTTATGTAATTTTCTCTTTGAATAATCTAGTTAATCCTTTTAGGAGGAAATAATTGATCTAAGATAATCCACAATCAGGGACAATTTTAAGGATGGAAATTTATATTAAAATGTAGAAACCTAGGCTAATCTTACTAGTCCTTAATATGCAAAATGTAAAATGTTTGGCGATAGATTTGTAAAAATATTCAAATTTATAATGATTTTATATAGTTTCTATAATATA
>SNQJ01S0036122.1:124406-137485 GCA_010110895.2 Picea sitchensis | reverse complement strand
AATCTGATGGATGAGTGCATGGCGCAGCAGGCTGAGAGCACCAATGATGGTGGAACGAAGGAGAAAACTTGAACCATAGCCAAAGAAAAACGCAGACTGGTGGATGAGTGCGAGACGCAAGAGGTAGAGAGCGGAAATGAGCCATGGATTTCCCTATCTCAGGCCAAAAACCATTGAACTAGGCTAGATGATGGGACTGGGCATGCATCCAGCCCATCACATTTACCGTCCCTACGAGTTGAAGCTCCATGGCATTAAACTGATCTAAGTGCAAATGAATACGGGGGTGCATCGAAGAAGGTTTTAAATGCATGGATTGAAGTCTGAGGTGAGTGTGGCCTGTGTTGGCGTGTTGTGGCGTGGGTTGTGGCCAGGTGTCTACGCAACTGTCCATCCACTCATCGATCGTGATGACACCCCATCCGGGAAATTTCTATTTTTTTATTAAAGTAAAAAGAAAAATAAAAAATCTAAATAATTTTTTTCTCCTTTGTTGATTTTCATTTTTTTCTCCTTTTATGTAAGTCATTTTTTGAAAATAATATTTTATTAAAAAACTTTTTTTCTATTTTTAAAACCAAGTTAGAAAAAGAAATATTAATTAAAGAAAATGTTTTTTTTTCATCTTAGCTTTTTTAAGTGGTAAAAATGATTCAGGATTACAATTTCAAAATTGAAAAGCCCATTTGAGGATTGTAACTACTATAATATAAGATATAAGATTTTAACTTTATTTCACTGTTCGTCAAATTCCATCCGTGAGGAAAAATATTTGGAAATAATGGAGTAAGCGCCAATTATAAGCACCAGTTATAAGCTTCAGTTGTGAGAGTCAATTGTAAGCGTGTTAAGAGTCAGTTCATAGTTAAGAGTCTAGTTGTCTTTGATTTGCATATAACCGACTCGGTAGAGTCTTTTCCTATATAAGGATGTAATCCGTCTTCATTGAATAATACAGAAGTGAGCATAGCCTCACTGTGTTGTTTGATTCACATATTTTATCTTGGTATCAAAGCTATGGAGAGAGGGCGTGGATAGCATGCAGAAACATTTTTGGAGGGCGAGCTTTGTTAAATGCACGAGCTTACGAGGAGGGGCGTTCCTCCATTGGTTGAAATTGCGTAGAAGATCCGCGTCGGTTCGAGTTGGAGAATAGTTGCGTGAGAGCAGGTCGAGGCTTTGAGCATGGATGAAGATCCGTGAGCAAATTGAGGCAAGAGAGGTCGCATGATCTTGGAGCGTGGCATAAGGCCAATCCACTATATGCAAGTTTTAATGAATGCGTGAGTTTGATGCAAGTTTGAATGCATGCGTGAGTTTCTTGGCATGCATGGTTTTTGAGGATTGTGTGAGTTTTAAAATAAGAGTGCCACGACTTCTTCTCTTATGCATGCAAATGAGAAAAGGGATATTTTATTAAAGTGAGTTATTTTTTATTAAGTGCATATAGGTGAAAAAGGGAGTTATTCATTTTAATAATAAAAAAAAGGTGGATATTTTAGATATTAAGGTGCATTCATAATTTAAAAGTTGATATATGCATGTGAGGTGGTGTTATGATTTAAAGGTGGATGCATGCATGATTTAAAATGAGAAAAAAGATAGAGTTGGATCAGTGGATCCGAAGGCAAAGCGACGGACTGCGTAGCACAGGAGACAACTCAACAGAAAGTTGCATATCCTTGGTGATTTACTTGCAGAGAATATCTTGCAGCGATGGCGAATCCGCTGGCAGAGACCTACCTCAATGAAGCCAACAAGTTAGATGTCTTGAACTTCATTAACTGGAAATTCAAGATGCAGATGCTCATGGAGGGCTATGGTGTCTGGAACATTGCGAAGGGAACTGAACTGAAACCTGATGCGGCTACAGGTGCGACAAAAACACAGATCCAAGACTAGGAGAAGCATGAAAACAAGGCAAAGGTATTATTGCACATGTCAGTTAAAGATAGCATAATTCCACATATTAAAGACGCTACAACTTCTGCTGCAACATGGACAGATCTTAAAGCATTGTATGAAACTAGCAACAAAAATCACATTTTGTTCTTAAAAACTAAATTGCTAGGCATTAGATGGATGGAAATGAATCTGTTAGTTCATTTTTGGGTCGTATTAAAGAGGTGAAAGACAAGCTAGTAAATATAGGGGAAACTGTCTCCAACAATGATCTAGTGACTATTACCTTAAATGGTATGCTAGAAGATTATCATATGTTCATAACAGGTCTTGCAACAAGGGAGAAACCTCCTACGTTTGAAGAACTGACAGGTATTTTGCTGCAAGAGGAAGAGAGGCACGGGAATCTGAAGCCTTCGAGTAAAGATTTGGCACCGTGGTCAAATAATAGATCTGCGAGAGGGAGATCAGGAGTAAGAGGCAGAGGAGGCAGTTCATGGCAGAGAGGCGGTTCATGGCAGAGAGGCAGTTCATCGCAGAGAAGATAATCTCCANTGGTAGAGAGGCGGTTCATGGCAAAGAGGTAGTTCATCGCAGAGAAGACAATCTCCAAATCAAGGTATGCAATCTGATAGGAATGAGACAAAGGGTTGTTTTTATCGTGTTCGACTTGGACATATGGTTAAAGACTGTCATAAGAAGAAAAGTGATGAGGCTAGGAATAAACCTAGAACACATTCAGGTCATTATGCAGAAAACTCTTCAAATCAAGATCACAGAGTATTTATTGCTAACTTGATGATATTGATGAACCCCCGAATTTTGACTCACGAGATCTTAGGCTGTTTGTGTCTAACGCTACTTTATCTTCTGAAACAGATGATTCTGATGCCTGGTTTGTGGATTCTGGAGCATCAGTACATATGACTTGTAATAAAAATTGGTATGCTAATTTTAAAGAAACACAGAATGGTGCCNGTTGACAGGTTATTCAGATTCTGATTGGGCTGGCAATCTGGATGATCGAAGATCAACCAATGGATATGCGTTCAGCATTGGATCCGGGGTTGTTTCATGGAGCAGTAAAAAGAAGCCTACTGTATCTTTGTCTTCTACTGAAGCAGAATATAAACCCTTGTGTGCAACAACTTGTGAAGTTGTTTCGTTAAGAAGACTTTTTCAAGATGTTGGAGAAGAACGAAAGGAACCTACGATGATCAGATGTGATAATCAAAGTTCAATTAATATTGCGAAGAATACGATTTTTCATGCAAGGACAAAACATCTTGAAGCTCAGTTTCATTTTGTTCGAGAAAAGTTGCAGTCAAATGAAATAGGTCTTATGTATTGTAATACTAGTGAAAATGCTGCTGATATTTTCACTAAGCCTCTTGGAAAGATTAAGTTTGAACTGTTTAGGGAGATGTTAGGTGTAGAAGTCAATCCATTCTCCATTAAGGGGGAGACTTGAAAATAATGGAGTAAGCGCCAGTTGTAAGCACCAGTTATAAGCTTTAGTTGTGAGAGTCAGTTGTAGGCATGTTAAGAGTCAGTTCATAGTTAAGAGTCTAGTTGTCTTTGGTTTGCATGTAACCGACTCGGTAGAGTATTTTCCTATATAAGGATGTAATCTGTCTTCACTGGATAATACAAAAGTGAGCATAGCCTCACTGTTGTTTGTTTCACATATTTTATCTAAAATTTCAAGGATATTTATGTTGCACTGAGAACACAGTTGTCACACACTTTCGTAGGTTTACTCCATGACAACCAAGAAACGTGGCAGAATTGTGGGCGCCAGCTTTCTTGGTTGCTTCCAGCTGCGGGTTCAACTGATAAGGTTGAACCGTCACGATATGGGGAGCAAGTTAAGGATTTGAAATCCAATTTATGTATCAAAATTGACATTTTAATTATTTTATGAAATGTATTAAGCATTTTCCTTTACTTTGATGATAGCTTCCTAGGATTTCGTAAATGATGAGCAATTTATCCATTAAATTTCAAATTCCATCAGAAAAAAAAATTAAACTTGCTCTGCCCACTCGGTTATTACAAATCCATTTTCCTATAAATTAAGGCAACCACTATACATCAAGCAGTTCAACGATAAATATACTAGTACACATAGTAGCTGCTATTGTGGAGTCTTTCCAGATCTGCCATCTTCAGTTCTTAGTTGCACTGTATGCACATCTTCATCTTCCAAGAAGGATTGTGTTAGGAGTCAAAAGTGTCATTCTGAAAATTTTGAGGGAGTGTTTTTGTTGTGTCATATACAGGATTGCATATATCTTGAAGGGAGTTTTTGAATAAAAAACATGCCTGATCCTGGTTTTGTCTCTGGATTTATTGGTGTGGGTATTGACAAAGCAATCCAGCAGATCCTTGATTGCATAAGCATTGTGGTTCGCTGCATATAAGAAATGGTGTCCCTTAGAGATCTTGTAATGAAAATCGAGCCTATCGTTAAGCAGATCCAATACCGCCAGGCAATAAACAACAAGAAGAAAGATAAGATTGTTTTATATCTCATTAAACATGCACAAGGTCATAAACCACCACAAAGAAGAAAGATAAGGTTGTTTTATATCTCATTAAACATGCACAAGGTCATAAACCACCACAAAGGTTATATGTCTAGGGCCTCAAGACCCATACCAAGCGCTCAAAACATCTAAACGGTGTCCATATCCCGCCACAAAGGCTAAGGATACCCTTAAGAGGTCATCTCACCAATTAGTCACATTTTATGTGTCATGTCTTTTCCTATATGTCTACATCAAACTTAGATTTGAGGTAACCATGTCTTTTCAAATTTTTTTAACTTTTATTTTCTTTTATTTAATTTTTTTTCCCAAATATTTTTTTTTACAAAATCTTTTTCTATATTTTTAAGTCAAAATAAAAAAAATAAAAATAAAGAGAAAAATAAAAATACAAAGAAAAAAAGACATTAACTGAAAAAAATGGGTTTTCCTTTCTTGGCTTTCCTTTTAGTGCTAATAGTGAGTAGATTAGAAAGGCCTTGTCTAAACATTTGACTTTTCGAACTTGTGAAGAGAAATTGATAGTGGTGAGATTATTATTTTTTGTTGTTTAAATTGCATTTTTGAATGCATATATGGATTTAGCACAGTGAAAAAAAGGTAATACAGACTCAATCACTCAAATTTGGAGTTCCAACAATTTTTGAGGGAGTGTTTTTGTTGTGTTATATACAGGATTGCATATATATTCAAGGTTGTTTTTGAATACAAAACATGCCTGATCCTGGTTTTGTCTCTGGATTTATTGGTGTGGGTATTGACAAAGCAATCCAGCATATCATTGATCGCATAAACATTGCGGTTCGCTGTAGGAAAGAATTGGCGTCCCTTAGCGCCAAGCAATAAACATGAAGGGGAAAGAGAAGGTTTCCTCTGTCAGCGGATGGCTTAAAGATTTAGATGCCCTTCTCCATTCCAAGAAGCATCAGAAATGGCGCGACGCTGCATCAAACTAGTATGAAGATCTCCCGTTTGATTTTACACATCAACAAACATCTGAAATTGTCTCCTTTGGTTGAGCTGGCAGAATTGGCCCAAATCCAGAAGGATCTTGGGCAGATTAAGGAAAGCTTAGAAGCCAAGCCTTCTCCAAGCACTTCCCATGGCGGTCTTGCTCCAACCGGCTGTGCAGAGATCGTGGGACAACAGAAAGCCTTTTCAGTTCTCGAAGATTTGGTGATAAGAGATGCAGAGGCTAAGAACATTGGCGTGCTTGGCAAGGGTGGATGCGGGAAAACTCTGATTATCAAGACTCTCTTCAATAGTGAAAAGGTACGCAATCACTTCAACGAGGGTTTACTACTTTGGTTGACTGTTTCGCAATGTCCGTCTATTAAGAGTCTTAGAAATGAACTCCGTACACAAATAGCCTTACAAGAAGGTGTAGATTCGGACCAGAATCTGGATGAAGAAGGTGTAAAATTATGGTTGAATCAGAAATTGCAGCAGTGTAGGAGTTTTGCCTTTTTCTTGGATGATGTGTGGGGAGAGCGTGCTGCGGAATTGCTGGAAGAATTGGGTGTACAGCAGCCTGTAAGGGAGCACTCCAAGTCCAAAGTTATTGTCAGTTCCCGGAATCGCACTGCACTGTTAAAGATGGGAATTGCAGATAAATACACAATAACAATGGAGGACTTGATTGAGGAAGAGAGTTGGAAGTTGTTTGCGTATCATGCTTTCCCTTTTAATAATGGAATTCCGGCCGCAAACATCGATGAAGATATGGCCAAGCCTGTGTGTCATAAGTGTGGAGGGCTTCCCATTGCAATCAAAGTGGTAGGGAGGGCAATGACCGGCAGTACTCTTCCAAAGCAGCGGGAATGGGCACTTCAGAGTCTGCCAAAAGCCGACAGCGTCTATGACTGCCTGCGGTTGAGTTACGACACTCTTGGCAACGAGGACGTTAAGATGCAATTGTGTTTTCTATACGTCGCTTGAGTTTGCTTAGAAAACCAAATTTTTCCTACAGAAATAATAATTTCTTATTGGGTAGGAGAAGGGCTGCTGACAAGGAAGAGATTTCAAGATGAGCATCAGCTAAGCTACGACCCATTCGAGGTAGGAAAGATTTATGTCAACGTTTTAGCAGATCGTTGTTTGATTGAACCGATCATCCGAGACTTTGAAGGACAAGTAGTAGTGTTCAGGATCCACGATGTCCTGCATGATTTGGCACTCAGAGTTGCCGAGGAAGAAGAAAGTTTCTACTGTCGTGCGGGTAAGCATTTGACAGCATTGAATGAAAATGAGTTCTCTGAATGAACTCAGATATTTTTGAACATGAACAAATTGAGTTCGCTTCCTAACTCTTTGAGAGCTCCACAATTCCGTTCATTGGTGATGGCGGTCAACGAAGATTTAACAAAAATTCCAATGAGGGTGATTGGGAGTATGATCTCTCTAAAGGTTTTGGATCTGAGTGATACGACACTGAAGTCATTGCCAAACAGTGTGGGGTGTTTGAAACAGCTGGTATTCATGTGTTTAGTTAACACTCCCATAAAAATACTACCTGCATCTCTTACAAATCTTGTAAACCTCGAGATTCTCAGTCTTTGAGGAAATTAGAGATTATTGATTGTCCTATGTTGAGGAAGCTTTCCAAAGAATTTGGTGGCAGAGGGGCATTTCCTTCTTTGGAAATATTTTCATTAGCTTTTTTATCTGGATTGGAAGAATTACCTATGGTAGAAGAAGAGGCAATGCCTTTAATTCAAATTTTTACTATAACCATATGTCCAGAGTTAAAAATATTATCAGAAAGTTATCTAAATTTAAAAACACTTTAAAAAATTAAAAATTTAAAAATTTATGACAATTTAGAATTAATAAATTTTTTAGAAAATCATAAGGCAAACGAGAAAATAAGATTGGTGACAATCTTTGAGGTCGACACCAAAAGGGCTATAGAAGCCCTAAAAAATTACAGGTGCTACGTACAAGATGAAGGTAGTGGATGTGCTCTTTATGGTACGAACACTTGGGTGCATTTTTCAAAAAAATATTAAGCCTTCTAACTAAAGCCTCTAGATTGTCTCATAGTTTTTTTACGAGACATTCAAGATTATTAAATGTAAATTTGGTGGTGCTGAATGCATCAATGTATTATTTGTCATTTATTTTGATGTTAAAAATTGGAGTAATCATGTTACATGGTAATTTTAAGGGCACGATTTAGTTTAGAAATTGGGGTTTGAAATCTTCAAGAGCCATTTTATGTTATCAAATGGTTTTTCTATACATTGAGACCTTTCCAACTATGTAAAAATCATTTTAATTGGAGATTGTATGCAAAAAATTATGCCTTACATTGAGACCTTTCCAACTATGAAAAAATCATGTCAATTGGAGATTGTATGCAAAAGTTATGCCTAAATACAGGGCTTTTAAGGAGAAGGGGTTACATTCTATGTTATTTTATTTTGTTACATAGGCCAGTAAATTCTCCCTTGTACTTGAATTATTTCCATACCAGAGAAAAGAGAACTAAGAGCCTCACCTTATGGATGAGTTTTCTCCCGTAAGGGTTTACACAAAAAATCTATGTTATTTTGTGGATGGTGTGTGACTGTACTTCACTATTCTATATTTTTTGCATTTTATCTATTTCATGCATAAGCAAAAAATGAGTAATTAAAGATTATGGAATCTAAAAGAATTTAAACTTCATAGTGTATATTTTGGTTGTGACAAATTGTTCTAATGCAATATCACTACAATTTATACATCATTTGGTCTTATTAGTCCCTATCGTAGGCATAGAGGAACTATAGCGATCGATAATTCGTTGACTTTGTATTAGTTTTTCTTTCGACCACAAATATTTCCATAATATCTATTGTTGGAACTAAGGAACTAAAAACATTGATTTTTATATAATAAAAAGTATCATATAAGTCATGATCTGATTGGACAACGGATTGGAGGTCTTATTGCCAGCTTTGCTATTTCCAATGTTATATATGTTGGCATATCCAAAATATTTGATCGTATATAGTCTTTTAGAATCATATATTTTCTTATGCATTGCTCGAAGGTGGATTAATGCTAGCACTAGCTTGAATGTTTGTCTTAGCATTTTCTGGTAGTATTGTCTTAGATCATATATGGTGTTTTATAGTGATCGATAATTCCAAAGTTTATAGCTTTGTATTGTGATTTATTTTTTTATTTGTGCTACTATTATTAGTCCCTGCCGAGTGTATTTGTATTGAAATGTATAGACACTTTTTTTTGAGGTGATTGAAAAGGTCTGACAACTTAAATGTTTACATGACGCTAGGTCCTCCAACAAGCCTGACAACTTAAATTTTTGCATACCGCGAGGCCCTTAGACAATCTGACAGCCTTAAATTTTAGTACATTTTTCTTCGAAATTTTCCATACAATTTTGCAATGATTTTGGACAATATTGTTATCCATCACCAGTTGAATAGGCATTGTATGTTTCATCCTTCTTCTAGCCTTGCAATGCAATTTCGTCATCGTTGAAGCTACAAACATTGTTTACTGGTTCAGTGAGTGCTTCTTCTTTGTTGGTTTGTCGGTTGTTGCTTGTTGTTGTTGTTTGGTTCACAATTCGACTTGTGTTTTTTCCTTTCATCGTTTCAGAGTAAGCTTCCATGCCATAGTTTCATTTTCTATTCCTTCTTTGTTGTTCAGTGTTTGCAGTTTGCAAGTAAGAATATTTGCTTATTTCTATTGGCATGCTCATCGTATGTTTCTTGTTCCTTCTGTGCTTCAGCTACAGTTTCCTAATCGTTGGAGATACATATGTTGTTTACTTGTTCGGTGCTTGTTTGTTGGTTCATCGATTGCTGGTTGTGTTTGTTTGGGTGGAGTTTATGATTTGGGGCCCTGGGGCTGCAGTTGGGCCTATTCGTACTTTTTCGTTGGTTTGGTGCTTTCTATTTTCTTTTGTTTTCTTCGACTTTGCAGGGTTGGGGTCCGGTGTCGGCAGTTGGAGCTGGTTGTTTTTTGTATTATTATTATTTTTTTGCGCTTTACAGTGTTCAATCCCTGCACCCACGAATGGACATGCGGTTGTGTTATTTTCCCTGTCTGGCGAGGTCAATATATGTTCTTCTGTGAGATTTTTCTAGTGCTTAACTGTTGACATGATAGAAAATCGTTGCATGAAAAATAGTTTGAGAAATACATCTGAAATTGCAATATCCGTTATTTTTTTGTTAAAATAGAACATATGCAAGTTGCACTTATAAACCATGTATGGTGAAATGTGCCCATATGAAAATACATGTTCTTTATCCTCTACACAAACTGGTGTGCCCACAATACAATTTGTCTTGTACTTGAGATATGATATGTACAACAAAGATACTGCAAAATTGTATTTCCATGTCTGGAAGTATATCTGGGTAGTTTTCCACGGAAAACAAAAATCTTGTATCATGTGCTCAACGTGTAGAGGATAAATAACATGTATTTCCATGGGTGGAAGCATATATGGATACTTTTCCACGGAAAACTAAAAATCGTTTAGCTACGGCCATGAAATTTCGTAATATTTTGTGGCTTGTAATATATTTTGGGCAGGGAAAAAAAAAACATATTTACATCTATGGATGGAGAAGCGCAAAGGTTCATGTTTCTTCCTATATTTTATTCTATTCATTGAGTCTCATTTACTGTATGTGCATATTACTTGTTCTCCAGTGCATATCAGCTTCCATTCATGTTCAATGTATTTTGTGCGTTTCCACATTCAAACATATAGAATAGGTGGAGAAAACAATGAAATCTTGACTACATCAGTTGAGGAGGAGATAGAAAGGTACATGCTTGTACTGTTATTTCATGTGTGCCTTCCTACATAATAACTTATCTTCATTACATGTCTTCCTGCATACTAACTTCCTTCATGTCCGTTGTATTTTTCCTGCATTGCTACATTTAAACAAACAGAATGGATGGAGAGGACGATGGAATCTTTGGCGGTAATGTAGACGAGGAGTTACAGAGGTGGACACTTGTACTCTTATTTCATATTCTAGTGTTCAGTATTTCATTTACTGTCTGTATATTTGTTGTGCTTGTTCTACTACTCTGCACCCTTTTTTTTTTCTTCTTTATTTAATATGTTTCTTTTCTTCCTTCAATTTTTTTTTGGGGGTTTACCTGTATGTATATACTACATATCTTTCTGCATATTCTCATGTGAATCGTATTCTGTTTGTTGTTACATTGGAATAAATAGAACTGTTTTTCTTTCTTTTACATGTCTGTCTTCATACTAACTTTCCTTCATGTCCATTGTATATTCGATGTTGCTACCTTGGAAGAAACAAGTTGGTTGGACAGGAAGATGAATTGTTCCATGCAACAACAGAGGGTTATGTGGTACAATATTTGAAAAGGTATACCAATTGTGGTGGTAAATTAAATATACAAACCAGGTGGGGACATATAATATTAGACTAGAAAATGATGACTTGGCAACAATGGGATTTTCTTCCCTCCCCATTTCTACTTTTTCCATTTTCTATTATCCCTTTTGTTTTCTAATTGCTCTGCTTAGTGGTCTTTCCGAAAATTCCTTGGTGTGCCGGTTAGAGGACCAACGGTTTCATATTTTTTATCATGCTTCTACCTTATTCCATACTTACCCACTTTTTCAATTACGGGTGCTGGGCTGGCGGGTTCAAGATTGCTCCCTTGGCTTCCGAGGCTCCGTGATATACAGATTGTACTTTGTGCCCCACCATCACGCCCTGTTTACTGTTACACATTTTTCCAGTCAAAAAATCAGAGGCATACAATTTGATGCTCGAGTCCTCATGTTTCCTCAGTATATTCCTTGACACCCTTTTTCGTATTCCATCTCCTTCCAGCCTGCATGTGACATTAAGAACTATTATGGACAATATACAATGAATATGCTTGTTTGTTCCTTCTGATGTTCATCTACACATGCTTGCATCAGAAAAAGTTGTACTAGTGACATAGCCGTGAGTAGTCAATCATCCCAGACATTAGCAGAGTGACAAGGCCAAAGATAAAGATGCATACATTTTGTTCCTGGTATGTTTACCAAACAAATATCCTTGGTTATTTATTCATATATGGCATGGTGAATATGCTGATGTCATCTATAATACATGGTTTGTAGTTCACAAGAAGTATCAACAAGTACAAGTGAGACACAGAACATAGCGCAGGTTCCGTAGACTAAGAGGTGTGGTTGCAAAAATCTGGCTCCATAGTTCATCGAAACTATGCATCTATTTGTAGATTTATGCCAGTGAAAAAGGAATACAAAAACAAAATGCACACTACTATTCACTTTAGTTTTCCTATTCAAAAATTATCACCAGGTCTAGAGTTGTAACACCCAAAGTGCTATCAATAGAGGGCTTGAACATCCACCGAACTGGACAAGTGTTCATCAGGGACATAATGGTCGTCTATAGCACCTACCTGGACAAGGAAAACAAAACTAGATCCATTATGCATGACGACATGAAGACAAGGAGGCCATGATGACAGTCACACTAACTATTCCTACACAACTTGTCCAGAAACATGGAGAAAAGATGTTGTCGAGTAATGTGATATCCATTACAAATTTTAATATGTTTCCCAAAACAATATATGACCGTGATGATTGTGATCGGATTATTTCACTCAACGAAACAAATATTGTGAAAAAAATTCCCACTGTTTGTTCAGAATATTATTTCGTCCCAGACGTGACTATGAGCCAGCTTGCACAGAGAAATGGTATTTACCGAATCGGAACCATTGGCACAATTGTCACACTGGCGAGAAAAATTGGCTCACAACGCATCCATTTTTCCATATCCAGTTTTGTCCTTTACTTTCACATGTGCATGTATCTCGGGTAAGTTACACAAATATTGCATTGTTCCATCTTGCAGCTGCAATTGTTCGATACCTATTCAAATTTGTTTTCATCAATGGAACAACAATTGCATAAATGAAAGTTTCCACTTATGCTCTTCAAAAACATAACAAAGAAAAGGGATGTTAGAGAAATGATCTTTCGCACAACCCAAGCAACATTTGTAATAGAGTTGCGAGCAAACATAGTACAGGATATGAAGAAACTAGCTAGATCTACAACTGTTGTGCATATACATCCACAAAATCATCCTCACTTTGTTTATACAAATAGCCTTCACCAAATTTGTGCGGCTTGTTTTATTTTATTTTTTATTTTTTTAGGGGGAGGGGGTGCATTTGTGTATTATATTGTTCAATGTATTAATTCCTATGCTCGCGTTTCCAGGTTGAAGGTGTTTTGGTTGCAATGAATGCATTCTCGACCCCCTTTGAGCCTATATGTGTGAAATGAAACTCTCCTGATTTTGATTCCGCTTTGATAAGTGATGATACAATTGATTGTCTGTGATGCAGTGAAAAATGTCCATATATATATGGACATTGCCTCAATTCTACCATCTGAACCATGGGCAACACAACTATGCATTGTACAATTAGGCAACCTCTGTTACAAGATGCGGTTCCTAGGTTGGCAGAATTGTTGTATGAAGCATACCTACAGAAAAAGACAAGCAATTTCTACATGCTGCATGACTTTCACATATACAACAAATTTACCTTAAATGAGGACAATGCAATATTTCA
>SNQJ01S0036122.1:91519-102779 GCA_010110895.2 Picea sitchensis | reverse complement strand
GTATTTAGAATCTTCATATAGAGTTTTCTAAGTGTGAGCAATTTCATCAATGATGGATATGGTTGAAAATAGAGATAATAATGGAGAACTAGAAAAATCCAAAGCTAAAACCAAAGCAACCAGTTCCTCCAACATGTAGAAGAAAAGAGGCAATCCCACCATTTTTTTTTGAATTTACAAGAACAACTATGTGTTATTAATGTGAAGTTAATAATGCACACGAGTTTTTATTACACAAATTCATAATTATGCAAAACTTCCCTCACCTTCACATGTTTTAAAAGAAAATATTAGCATTAGGACATATTTTTTCCATTCTCCCTCATTCCATGGTAATGACAATTATTCTAAGGTATTTTTCCCTAATTTTATGGAAATGACAATTATTTGGAGGTATTTTGCCCTATAGAGATCATGTGCACTATGTTCAAGTTTGCCATTTGCCCAGGTTTCTTGGAATGTAATATAAGAGGAATCTTCAAGGAAGGAGAAACTATTTATCTCACTTAGGTGAAAATCATGTTAGATCTTAGTGTCAACTAAGAGGAAGGGATACGCTATCAAGTTCAATCCATCCAACCACAACTACAATAGGGCTTGTCTAGCCAAATGAAAGAAAACCACTAACTAGTGTATTACATATTGTACTAATTTGAGAATTCGATGGAGTAGACCCCCTGCAAACTCACGAACCAAGAAACCGAGCCAACTAGGAGGATGACACCATAACACAGATTTTCATCTTTCAGTATGGTTTGGTTGTATTGTTAAACTTTGCAGATTAGGAAGAAGAAGGTTATTTACAAATTCTCAAAAAATGTGCTTCTAGTTTACTCATTGAGACAATAAAAGATAATACACCTTTTTCCTTTTGTTCTTGAGAAAATTTATAATTGTACTTGTTTCTTCCATATCATCCCATTGACGACCTAGGTATCATGTCATGGCATTGTTCAAACAACAGAGTTTCATGTTCATCATGCACACTATTTACTTATTTTTGAAATTGTTTAATAATAGGTCATCTTTAGGTAAATTAGTACTTGGTCTCAAACATATTCTCTTGTAGGGAAACTAGTCATCGATATACTAATTACCTAGCAAGACATGGGAATTAATAAAGAACTAATACACTAGAAAATATTGGATTTAGGGTTGATATGGATCAAGATCAACTTGATATCCATCTGTAACTGGTTACGAGTCTATTACTTTAATTGTCAATTCCTCAAATGAGGATATCTTTGTGGCCTTCTACACTAGATGAACTTAGATAGGTCCACTTGGTCAATTGGTTCTTCAATGGTAGCTTATGGATCATGAATTATATCTAAGTAAACAAGATAAACTAAGTCAATTGAAACCACTGCATTGCAAACTTAATACATTGTCCTTGAGACTGGAGGATCTGAATCTGTCATTGTACCCTACTACTATATTTTGAAGTTTGTAGGATATAATATGTTAGACACCTTGGACTAGTAGATAGTGTTGATAACCATTTCTTATGGCATAATTTATTTATTATTACTTGAAAGAAGACTCTAAGATTTCTCTTGGGTTTCCCATAGGAGAAATGTTGTCTTATTCAACTTGGGTCCTAAAATTCTATAGAACTGTATATCATGCATTATTGTTCTTGCATTGAAATGCAATGCCCATGGAAACTCAATACAAGAATTTGCACAATAAACATAAATTCTAAATTACAATGGAATTTGGTTCACTTGTTACTATAGGCTTGAATAGTATCCCAAGTGGTAGATTTGAAAAGTAATAACCTAAATACTTGCAATATTATAGTTTAAGTTTTAAAGGCTAAATTACTTGACTGAAATTCAATTGAAGGTTTCCATAAATGTTCTTTCAACATAGACCATTAGACAATGAATTAGGCCTTTTCAACTTGGAAAATGTATAAAACCAGTAATGGGATAATATTTTTGTCTTCTGCACATGTTGTATTACTTCCCGGTTGCATTGTAATTTGTGGAATTATTTTAACTTGAATATTTTAATAGTTAAATCTTGGTGATCTTTGTTGTTTGCCTCAATTCATTATTTGGAATAGAGAGAATATGAACGACTTCACTTACGTTGAAAATGTTGTCTATTCCCATATGTGTGAATAGTGTTGATGGGGCAGAATTCACCTGACAACAGTAAGGGGTACTCCCCGGTACACAGTTCCAACTATACTATGCATAGTTTGGTTTCGGAGGCCATCTGGAATTTGGCCCGACTTCCATTGCTATTTTTGGGGATTTACCAATTACGGTCTGGTTTACCGATGAGGATGGATGATGAATGGATATGCAAAGTAAATATGTAGATGAATACTATGTTTTGAAAGAAAAATAATCTATTACTATTCTACTTTACTATATCCTAGCTAGGAGAACACTAAAGTAACCAGGTAAGCTGTAAATGAGACCGAATTCTTCATAAAACTTCCACACGGGTAGCTAATATAGAAGTATAGAATAAGAAACAAGTGCATACATATATATAACCAGAACAATCTAAACTATATTCATCCATACATTAACAACTCAACAATCTCAAGACATATGATATGTGAAAGAATACTTAAAATTGTAGAATAACATAAAGTGCATAAGATAAGTCCATAAACAAACAAGAATTCTTACAATCCATGTGAAAAACATTCATCTTCACTTGAAATAGTTCAAAGAAAATACAACCTCGCACATAAATCTTCTTTCTTCAGAAAATTGGCCATGAGGACTTCTCAATATTCATTAACAAAGTAAAAGTTCTTGAATTAGTTCTTGGGTCTACACATCGCTTAAAGATCCTATACAAATTGGGCTTATTTACTCTTTTATACAATAGTTTGTAACTCATGCATGACTATTTGTATTCTACTTTTAAAGAATCTATTACAAAAACTATTCGGTTTCCCTTTTGCTAGTGACAATTGTACAATAAAGACAAAATTGGGGTTGGTTGGGAAAAAGACAAAATAAGAAATAGGTGGTAGCAATTTTTGATTGCTATTTCATATTTATTCACAAAATTTTTCCCTTTAGGTATGTTTTCCAGACTTCTAGCTGATCATATAGAGATCTAATCCTTCGGTAAGTCGGTTATTCCAGTGCCACATTGTTCATGGATATGCTATCTTCTAGAGTGCTCATATCCTTTAACAATGTTGTCATGAATGCTTGTATCATGGTATGCATCTTGACAGGTTGTAGGATATGTTGCTCTATAAAATCTATAGTAATTATGGTGGTTTCTTCGAAAACCGATCTTCTGCAATTTGTGCTATCATGCACCTTGTCTACTAGATCTTTTGTGACCTTGTCTACTAGTTCTTTCATAAATTCTTGCATGGATTTGTTTATTCTTGAGCATATTGCCATCGAATTAGTGACTTATTTATTTTATCTATGTCCTGCCTATTGGAAGCGGTCTACTGAATACATATATGTCTTTATTTATGAGTTCAATGATTGATATAGCTCGGATGGTACATCAAGATTCTCTACAATTTACCTGTCGATTTCACTGATGCCTTCTTGGATTGTGTTGACCTGAGTCAACTTTACCTTCATTTGACTATTTTTCTCTATGATTGTGGCAGTGACTTCTTGGAAGAGGTGTAATTGAACATACATATCAATAATGTTTTCCTTTAGTTCTCTCCTAGCCTTCTCAGCACTGGATTTTAAACTTTGCATACTACTTTCATCGATTTTCACTTGTTGGAGTCTTTCTTCCAACTCCCTGATTCTTTCCTCTTTTTCTTGATTTTGTTGGCACAACCTCCTAATGTTATCCTCATTTGAAGCCATGAATGTGGTGCCAGTTGTATTAGTAGATATGGGATTTTCCCTAAAATATCTTGTTACGGGAACTTATGTAAGGACCGATACTGGCATGCATTGAGTTTTTGACACTATCTCTACCATTTCCTGCAGTATTTTCCTGTTATTGTTGTCATAAGTGGAGATCCTCAATTTTGGGACTTCACTTGGATGAAATGGATCCCAAAACACTAGTCCTAGATTTCCAAATGGTGCTTCTGTGCTGGTGTTTGTTGTTGACACTTATTGGATATCAATATCCATTGGTTGAGTGCTATAATTTCTCATCTCATCATATCTCTTTCATCTTTCTACCTCAGCTACTTTATCAACCCCTTCCTTGGTTTCCTTTTCTACAACTTCTCTAGCCTTTGTTGTTTCCTTTTCTACTACCTCTCTCTACTTGATTTCCTTTTGAGTTGTTTCTCTTTCTTCTACCTCAGCTTTAACTTTCTCTGCTTCCAACTTTCCCTTTTTCTTGGAAACATCATTCCTTTTCTTTTCAATATATTTTTTTTTTATCTGCCTATGTTTCTTCTTCTTATCCTTCGGCTGATCCTGAGTGTATAGAGGCGGAGGTGGGGGATGATCTTCCTGATACTTCTTCTGCTGAATTTTTTAGGGATACTTCTTTTGCTCCTTCTTCGTCTGTAATCCTCCCTATAGGATGAACTCATTTCTGTAAGATCACAAAATTATAGGTTTTTGCATTTCAGCGCACTTCTTCTTCTTCCCAAACATATGTTGTGTACTCCCAAGGAAAACCCAATTTATTGAAATGGTCTCTTATGACTCCTTTAGGGTCGTGTATTCTGAATATTTCTTCACTAAAGTGATATGAGAATAATATATCCACTTCATCCTGTGCTTTCTTGGTGTTGTAAAATGAGTAGAGCTCAATGCATAGTGGATGTGGTGGTTATATTTCTTTCTTCCTCCTGTAGAACATTCCTCCTACTCCATTTATTATTGTCCGGTATGCTACTTCTTGGAGTACTAGTTTATCTGGTACAAACCAGGGGAGAAGATGGGGAAGTTTAGTAGACGTGTACACCCTGATATAGGTAATATGCTCCATGAGGTAACAATCTCCAATCCTCTTTATGAATCTGATATCTTTATCGGTCATGCATGGGTCTGTCTTGCAGAATATAAATTAATAAATAGGGGTCAGAAAGTGTTTGTGGATATTTTGATATTCGGTTATGTATTTGTGCTCCCATAGAAATTGAAATCCTTTGAAGAATATCGACACAAAGGTTTCGATGTGTATTTTGGATCAACGAGGTTAGGGTCAACTCCTCCGATCGCATCAGAGGAGTTAATTCGAACTCCTTTGATGTGATAAGAGGATTTAAGGGCAAGGGATACGATAAGGTTATGGCAGTGGAGGGTTTTCAGAAAATGAGCTTGCAAAAGGCCGATTGAAATACCGTGGGAAGCAATAAATTTTCCTTGTATTATAGTCCCCAGGGTTGGAAATATTCAAGGCTGTGAAAAGATGGAGTGGTATCTAGTGTGTTATCATCTCGAACCAAGGCCAAGTAAGGTGTAGGTTTTGGAGGAAGGGTTCATTGGTAATCAAAACCGATGGAAGGGGAGTGTAGGGATGTGGAGTAGAGAAAAGAAGAAAATATGTTGTAGCAATCATGGGGGGGAGTTAAGGATTATAAGGGAAACAATATAAACAAAAACAAATACAAACCTAACACTACAAATAAAACCTAACTCTAAAAAAACAAAGAGACAAGGAGAAGGCTCAAGAGCTTACATGTAGTTTGTAGAGACGTGGGTAGTCGAGATCGATTGGCAATGCCTTGGTTGAGGCTCAGGGTGTGTTTACTTGGGGAGTATTTTCTTCTCCTTAACATGCATTGAAATAGAAATAATCGAGGAGGGGTGACATATTTGTAAGTTTTGTGATTTGGCATTAAATGCAGGTAGGTGGCAATTAAAAAATCGGTGGAGATGAAGATAAGTCCTTCGATGTACATCAGGAGACTTAGTGGGAAGTACTTCAATGTACATAGGAATACTTAACACAAAGTATGATGGTTCTGTAAGAGAGAATGAAGAAATATCCTCCAATGAGATCGAAGGAGTTAAAGTTAACTCCTCTGATTTAATCGGAGGAGTTTTCGGTAACTTAGGAAATTTGTATGATGATCGAGGGAAGGGGAAGGAACTTTCCGAATCATACCAGAAGAGTTGGGATGAACTCCTCTGATTTGCATCAGAGGAGTTAAGGGGAACTCCTCTGATGTACATTGGAGGAGTTTTGATTAACTTCACCGAAAAGCTAAAATACTTTTTTTGAAAAAATAATATTTTTTTAAGTGCTTTCTTTTTTAGAAAGGTAGGTTGAGGGAGGTGGAAAAATGAAGAATAAGATTTGAGATCTAAACAAGGAGACTGTTGAAGGGGTTTTTCAAACTCAAAAAATGTAAGCGGCTCCATTCCTTGAAGGAGATTTATAAATGAATTACAAGGGAAATGGAGGGTTGTGTGCCTAGCACAAAAAATCGTGACACATTGGGTGAAGCCTTGAATATATATAAGATGGCATCAAAACATATTTTTTGGTAAGGGCGAGATATAATGTTCATCCCAAGAGAGAAATGATAGGTCCCATAGCTCATATTTTGATGAGATAAAGTTTGGATGATATAAAGAAGAGGTTAGCACCATACCTTAGACCAAATTACCTTTGACTAGTTTCTTATTCATATAATGAATGACCTAAGGGAGTATTACGAAGAAAAAAACACCAGAGATGTTGATAATGCAAGTTATGGTGCATTTCTTTGTTGCTTTTCTATTATTAGTGAGCGTCCATAGCCTCGACGGAGTCACCTCGGTGTCACAAGACTTGTTCCACTGCGATCGAGCATCCATATCCCCAACGAAGATACTTGTATGTCACATGGGATATGGAATGCCTTTCCCCAAGCCTTTACATTTTATAAAATTTATTATCTTTTGTTTAGAGAAAGGTGGATGGGGGGATGACACCTATGATAATGAGATTTTCTAGCTTGATTATAGATGAGCGAACTCCCTTAGTAACAATATATGGAATACTAAATACATATCTCCCAAATCATTTCCTTTTAGTTCACACAATACAATGGTATGTTTCTTCGGTAAGGTCCATGGTTTTTTATTTCGTCGTACTATTCCTATATATTGATGAGCTAAGTTTCTCTACTAGATATAACTTGAGATAGTGCATAACAAATCTTATATGATTAAGATGGGATGTGTCTGGAAACCAAGTCAGAAATTTAAAAGGATATTTACACCAGATTTGCTACGATTTAGGAGCATAACCAAGACTAAGATATCAAAAATTCAAGAAACCAAGATGGTCGTTTTCAAGAAGAAAAAAACAAGAATTTTAAAATCAAACAATCTAGAAAATGCTTGAAAACAAATAGGAAACAAAAAATAAGTTGAGCAAGAAATGAAAAGTAAAAAATTGAATTTTATTTATGTACAAAGGAGTAGTTGAATTCAGGGCTAGCTGATGTAGTCCTTGAGAATATAGCCATTAACGGGGAGGAGGTAAGCTTCCCCTTGAATATTTTATAACTGATAGCTACCTTGGCCAATCTTCTCTTTGATAACATAGGGCCCAATCCATAGTTGTTGGAATTTTTAATGTTTCCCTTTATCTTCGTGTGGCTTGTCCCATTTGAGGACTAAATCCCCAACTACAAATTCTTTCTCACCAACAGATTTCTTATCAAACTAACATTTAATTGTTTGTTTACGCGTCTCAAAATTTCATTTATCCTTGGCACAAATTTCTTCTAAGATCAATAAGGTATTGATACATCATTGAATGACGGGACATTCTCTTCTTCGAGACATTTGGGTGAGTTGTAGGGAAGCAAGGTAGATATTTGAGGGAAAAATAATTTTTTTCCCATAGAAAAGAAGATATGGGGAAGTCCCTATGGAGGTCTTAGGAGTGACGCGATCAGCCTAGAGGGAATTTGATATATCATTGTTCCAATTTCTCTAGTGATCAAGTATGGTTCGTTTAAGGATTCAGATTATGTTTTTGTTGGTGGATTCAACCAAACCATTACGTTGAGGATAGTAGTTGGATGAGTGTTTAAAAATAATTCCTTTTTCCAAATCAAACTTAGATAACTTCGATGATAAAAAATATGTTGTGTTATCGAACACTGGAGGTTTAGGAACTCCAAACCTTGTGATGATGTATTGTTTAAGGAAATTAATCACTACTTTTTCATTCACCTTAATCAACGGTATTGATTCAATCCAATGTGTAAAATAATTAGTAGTGGTTAGAATATAGTTATGTTTCATGGAGGAATGTGAATTAAACTCACCAATGATATATATCCCCTACTATTCAAAGGTTCTTCGATAGTTACAAGATCGAGTGGGATAGTAGCTTTGTATTCTCTTCCTGCAAGTTTCTAGCATGCTTCGCAGCTTCGTGCATATGCATTGGCATCTTTGAAAATCGTGGGCCAATAATATCCATCTCTTAATACTTTGTGGGTTATTATGTCTCCTAAAAAATGGCCACCTCTTGGTCCATTGTAGTTCTTTCGAAATAAAATGCCATGTACCAGTTGATATTGTAGGGACTTCAATCTGAGTGCTCTCTTCTTCTTATCATTAAGGTGATCTGGGGTTGTGCCATGTTGAAGGTAATATTTGACATCTTTATAATAATAACCCTAAATAGTTGGAATGTAAGGAACATGTTGTGTATACATTGTTGGTTCCTCTTTCCATCTATCCTCCTCTTGATCTGCATCATTGGTATCTGATGTCACTAATTTGCAAAGGCCTTGACCTTTCATGATATTGGTTGGTTTAAACTCCAGGTCATATTCTTGCAAGGTCATCATCCAATTACCTCGTCACTCTCCCAACTCTCTTTGGATGAAAAGAGACCTGACATATGGGTGAGGAACGATAAATTTCGTGTGATTCTTCAAAATATAAGGTATGAACTTCTTGATAGACTTATGGACAACAAAATATTTCTTATCCATTGATGGATACTTCATCTCAACACCTTTTAGTCCAATTCTCATGAATGCAATGGGATATTTGTATCCTTTCTCATCCTTCTGTGTGAGCATTGCTGCTAGGGAATGATCAGACGAAAAGGTTTATAGTAAGAATTCCTTGGTGATATCTGGACGTCGCAGAGATGGGGAAACATCTATGGCAGCTTTGATATTCTCAAATGCTTCCTTCTCCACTGGTGTCCATTTAAACTGAACAATTTTCTTAATCATTCCTTGAAGTGGTTTAACTATTTCAGCAAAATATGGAATGATATCCTCACAAAATTGATTCTACCAAAGAATGATTGCATTGTTTTCTTACTATGCGGTAGAGGGATTTGCAAAAGGATTTTGTCCTTTTTGAATCCAAAAAAATTCCATCTTTGGAAATCACATGTCCTAGTAGTATGCCTTCTGAAAAAAAAAAAACATAGTTTTCTTAGGATTCAAAGAGATCCCATATTCCTACATCATTCAAATATCTATTTCAGATGTCTTGGCTAGTCTTTCCTCATCTTTGAATAAGTGGTGGCATCATCGAGATAAACCACCATGCTTTGACTGATTAACCCTTTTAAAGCGATATCCATTTCCCTTTGGAACATAGCGCCTGCATTGATCAAACAAAATGGAATTCTCTTGTATGCATATTTCCACCACTTGGTTCTAAATGAGGTTTTTAATTGATCAGGTTCTACTACAAGAACCTAGTTGTATCCTGAAAACCAATCTAGTAAACAAAACAACTCGGATCTGGAGACAAATTGCAAGATCTGCTCCATAGGGGGGATAAGATAATTGTCTTTGTCGAAATATCAACTCATATTTTGAAAATCTATGCATATTTGGATTTCTCCCGACTTCTTAATAGGCACCATATTAGAAACCCAAGTCGAATGTCGAACTTTAAAAATGATTTGTGAATCTAGCAGTTTCTTCAATTCCTTTTGGATAAGAGGTTCGAGAGTTTGATGTATCTTTTGAGCTTTTGATGGAATGGCTTGACACCCTCTGTAATGGGGATCAAATGTTGTATTATTTGGGTGTCATAAGTTTTCATATCGTCATAAGTTTAGGAAAAAACATCTCGATATCTCTTGAACAGTTATGTGAATGTGTGTTTTTCTGCCTTTGAACAATAGGTGCCCAGATTGACGTACTTGGGTTGTTCAAATGTTCCAAGATTGACCAAAAAGTGCATCATGGTCAAACTATTTTTTTTTGGGTGGGAAGGCCTCCTAAATTTAGATTGCAGATCGAATACTTTCTCAAGAGTCAATACATTCTTCGGGACACAGTTTGTTTTTACTTTGTTTGCCTCATCCCGATAAGTTTGTAGTTCTTCTTGATGGGCTTCATCATCAATCATTGCATCTTGGAAACTGTATGAGCTAGTAATAAATTTGATAATCTGAATATCATTGTTGAATACTCACAAGTTGGTGATGTTGTCTAGTATTTATGGCCTGAAAATCATTTCAACCAAAAACCCATTGTTAGGAGGTATGAACCTAGATGTTTTGTTAGCCAATATATCTGCATCTATATTTTGGTTATGAGGTATAGAAGTAATATTGAATGCATCAAAAGAGTAAATTAGATTCTATACCTCTTGTTGATATGCTTTGAGATTTGGTGACAGACAATACATAGTTTTTCTTACCTGTAGAACGATTATTTCTGAATCACCAAACACTTTGAGATATTTCACCTTGAGATCGATGGCCTTTTTCAGAACTTGGATTAATGCTTCGTATTCTATAGTGTTGTTGGTGCATTCAAATTATAAGTGGTCGGATACAAGTGTCTTTTGTTGTTCAAGATCAATCAACATGCATCTTTCTTTGGCTCCTTCTTGTGTCTTAGAGCCATCGAAAAACATAGACCACATGATAGAAAGTTGTGTTTTGTTAATTGAGCTAAAACCTAAGTTAGTTAATATAGTACAAGCGCTATTATGTTTTCGTGGAAGGATTTCAGATGGTAAATCTGGCTATACTTCAGATGTATGTGCTTCATAATAGCCATGGTCGGTCTCAAAGGAGTAATTACCTAAGATGGAATGTGCGAAACTGATAGGTGTTGGATTACTGAGAGGGGGGTTGAATCAGTAATAGAGAAATTCAATCCTTTTTAACCATATAATGCAAGTGTTATATAAATGTAGCATTATCATCCAATATTTGCAGACTAAATAAACAATGAACAAATGAACAATTAGACACATACACATACACAATACACAATACACCAGTTTTTTTATGTGGAAACCCAAAGTGGGAGAAAACCACGAAATGTTTTTTCTCATTTGTCTTGAAGAATTACATTCATTGGAAGCACCAACTTCCTTTGTTTTCCAGCTGCAACTGG
>SNQJ01S0036122.1:47949-87442 GCA_010110895.2 Picea sitchensis | reverse complement strand
TCCGACAATTTCTGAACAAATATCTCACCACAGAAACCTAAATGAGCTTAAATTTTTTCATACTGCGAGGCCCTTAGACAATCTGACAGCCTTAAATTTTAATACATTTTTCCTCGAAATTTTCCATACAATCTTGCAGTGATTTTGGACAATATTGTTATCCATCACCAGTTGAATAGGCATTGTATGTTTCATCCTTTTTCTAGCCTTGCAATGCAATTTCGTTATCGTTGAAGCTACATACATTGTTTACTGGTTCGGTGAGTGCTTCTTCTTTGTTGGTTTGTCAGTTGCTGCTTGTTGTTGTTGTTTGGTTCAAAATTAGACCTGTGTTTTTGCCTTTCATCATTTCAGAGTAAGCTTCCATGCCATAGTTTCATTTTCTATTCCTTCTTTGTTGTTCAGTGTTTGCAGTTTGCAAGTAAGAATATTTGCTTATTTCTATTGGCATGCTCATTATATGTTTCTTGTTCCTTCTTTGCGTTGGCTGCAGTTTCCTAATCATTGGAGATACATATGTTGTTTACTTGTTCGATGTTTTTTCGTTGGTTCGTCGATTGCTAGTTGTGTTTGTTTGGGTGGAGTTTATGATTTGGGGCCCTGGGGCTGGAGTTGGGCCTATTCGTACTTTTTCATTGGTTTGCTACTTTCTATTTTCTTTTATTTTCTTCGACTTTGCAAGGTTGGGGTCCGTCGTCGGTAGTTGGAGCTGGTTGTTTTTTGTATTATTATTATTTTTTTGCGCTTTACAGTGTTCAATCCCTGCACCCACGAATGGACATGCGGTTGTGTTATTTTCCCTGTCTGGAGAGGTCGATATATGTTCTGCTGTGAGATTTTGCTAGTGATTAAGTGTTGACATGATAGAAAATTGTTACATGAAAAATAGTTTGAGAAATACATCTGAAATTGCAATATCCGTTGTTTTTTGTTAAAATAGAACATATGCAAGTTGCATTTATAAACCATGTATGGTGAAATGTTCCCATATGAAAATACATGTTCTTTATCCTCTACACAAACTGGTGTGCCCATAATACAATTTGTCTTGTACTTGAGATATGATATGTACAACAAAGATACTACAAAATTATATTTCCATGTCTGGAAGCATATCTGGGTAGTTTGCCACGGAAAACAAAAATCTTGTATCATGTGCTCGACAGTCTGTGTAGAGGATAAATAACATGTATTTCCATGGGTGGAAGCATATATGGATACTTTTCCACGGAAAACTAAAAATCGTTTAGCTACAGCCATGAAATTTCGTAATATTTTGAGGCTTGTAATATATTTTGGGCAGCGAAAAAAAATACATATTTACATCTATGGATGGAGAAGCGCAAAGGTTCATGTTTCTTCCTATATTTTATTCTATTCTTTGAGTCTCATTTACTGTATGTGCATATTACTTGTTCTCCAGTGCATATCAACTTCCATTCATGTTCAATGTATTTTGTGCGTTCCCACATTCAAACATATAGAATAGGTGGAGAAAACAACGAAATCTTGACTGCATCGGTTGAGGAGGAGATAGAAAGGTACATGCTTGTACTGTTATTTCATGTGTGCCTTCCTACATAATAAATTATCTTCATTACATGTCTTCCTGCATACTAACCTCCTTCATGTCCGTTGTATTTTTCCTGCATTGCAAATTTAAACAAATAGAATGGATGGAGAGGACGATGGACTCTTTGGCGGTAATGTAGATGAGGACTTACAGAGGTGGACACTTGTACTCTTATTTCATATTCTAGTGTTCAGTATTTCATTTACTGTTTGTATATTTGTTGTGCTTGTTGTGCTGCTCTGCACCCTTTTTTTTTCTTCTTTATTTAATATGTTTCTTTTCTTCCTTCNTTTTTTTGGGTTTACCTGTATGTATATACTACATATATTTCTGCGTATTCTCATGTGAATCGTATTCTGTTTGTTGTTACATTGGAATACATAGAACTGTTTTTCTTTATTTTACATGTCTGTCTTCATACTAACTTGCCTTCATGTCCATTGTATATTCGATGTTGCTACCTTGGAAGAAATAGGTTGGTTGGACAGGAAGATGAATTGTTCCATGCAACAACAAAGGTTTTTGTGGTACAATCTTCGAAAAGGTATACCAACTATGGTGGTAAATTAAATATTCAAACCAAGTGGGGACATATAATATTAGACTAGAAAATGATGACTTGGCAACAATGGGCTTTTCTTCCCTCCCCATTTCTACTTTTTCCATTTTCTATTATACCTTTTTTTTTCTAATTACTCTACTTAGTGGTCTTTCAGAAAATTCCTTGGTGTGTCGGTTAGCGGATTAACGGTTTCATATTTTTGGTCATGCTTCTACCTTATTCCATACTTACCCACTTTTTCGATTGTGGGTGCTGGGCTGGCGGGTTCAAGATTTCCCCCTTGGCTTCCGAGGCTCCGCGATATACAAATTGTACTTTGTGCCCCACCATCACGCCCTTTTTATTGTTACACATTTTTCCAGTCAAAAAATCAGAGGCATACAATTTGACACTCCAGTCCTCATGTTTCATGAGTATATTTCTTGACACCCTTTTTCGTATTCCATCTCCTTCCACCCTGCATGTGATATTAAGAACTATTATGGACAATATACAATGCATATGCTTGTTTGTTCCTTCTGATGTTCATCTACACATGCTTACATCAGAAAAAGTTGGACTAGTGACATAGCCATGAGTAGTCAATCATCCCAGACATTAGCAGAGCGACAAGGCCAAAGGTAAAGATGCATACATTTTGTTCCTGGTATGTTTACCAAACAAATATCCTCGGCTATTTATTCATATATGGCATGGTGAATATGTTGATGTCATCTATAATATATGGTTTGTAGTTCACAAGAAGTATCAACAAGTACAAGCGTGACATGGAACATAGCGCAGGTTCCGTAGACTAAGAGGTCTGGTTGCAAAACTCTGGCTCCATAGTTCATCGAAACTATGCGTCTACTTGTAGATTTATGCCAGTGAAAAAGGAATACAAAAACAAAATGCACACTACTATTCACTTTAGTTTTCCTATTCATAAATTATCACCAGGTCTAGAGTTGTAACACCCAAAGTGCTATCAATGGAGGGCTTGAACATCCACCGAACTGGACAAGTGTTCATCAAGGACATAATGGTCGTCTATAGAACCTACCTGGACAAGGAAAACAAAACTAGATCCATTATGCATGATGACATGACAGACAAGAAGGCCATGATGACAGTCACACTAACTATTCCTACACAACTTGTCCAGAAACATGCAAAAAAGATGTTGTCGGGTAATGTGATATCCATTACAAATTTTAATATGTTTCCCAAAATAGTATATGACCGTGATGATTGTGATCGGATTATTTCGCTCAACGAGACAAGTATTATGGAAAAAGTTCTCACTGTTTGTTCAAAATATTATTTCGTCCCAGACGTGACTATCAACCAGCTTGCATAGAGAAATGGTATTTACCCAATTGGAACCATTGGCACAATTGTCACACTGGCAAGACAAATTGGCCCACAACACATTCTCCATATAAAGGATGGAGAGTCAGACAATGACAAGGAAATGGTATTGTTTTCCATATCCAGTTTTGTCCTTTACTTTCACATGTGCATGTATCTCGGGTAAGTTACACAAATATTTCATTGTTCCATCTTGTAGCTGCAATTGTTCGATACCTATTCAAATTTGTTTTCATCAATGGAACAACAATTGCATAAATGACAATTTCCACTTATGCTCTTCAAAAATATAACAAAGAAAAGGGATGTTAGAGAAAGGATCTTTCGCACAACCCAAGCAACATTTGTAACAGAGTTGCGAGCAGAGATAGTACAGGATCTGAAGAAACTAGCTAGATCTACAGTTGTTGTGCATATCCATCCACATAATCATCCTCACATTGTTTATACAAATAGCCTTCACCAAATTTGTGCGGATTGTTTTATTTTATTTTTTATTTCTTTAGGGGAAGGGGGTGCAGTTGTGTATTATATTGTTCAATGTATTAATTCTTATGCTCGCGTTTCCAGGTTGAAGGTGTTTTGGTTGAAATGAATGCGTAATTGACCCCCTTTGATCCTGTATGTGCGAAATGAAACTCTCTTCATTTTGATTCCACTTTGATAAGTGATGATACGATTGATTGTCTGCGATGCAGTGAAAAATGTCCATATATATATGGACATTGCCTCAATTCTACCATCTGAACCGTGGGCAACACAACTATGCATTGTACAATTAGGCAACCTCTGTTACAAGATGCGCTTCCTAGGTTCGCAGAATTGTCGTATGAAGCATACCTACAGAAAAAGACAAGCAGTTTCTACATGCTGCATGACTTTCGCATACACAACAAATTTACCTTAAATGACGACAATGCAATATTTCATATCGGCTGAAGAAGGGGAAAAAAAAAAGACAAGGAAAAAAAAACATATCAAGATTTGGTGGGAAACAAAAATATCTCATGTGTCTCTGTAATATTTCTTCAACAACCACATGAATGTTCGTTGGACTCGAGTAATTGAGATTGCATGCGCATAAGATTGTTCGGTCCAAAAATGGGAAGCATGGTAGCAAACCCCATATATCCCATAGCCCAGGTTATTTTCTCGTGGGAACATATTATACCAGATGTAAGAGAACCAATGTCACAATGTCTTTTCTTTGTGTATCAAATTGTTTGATGCAGAGGTAGATGTGTGCTGCTCTATGGAACCTTGTGGGATCTTACTTGTGGCCTGTTTGGAGTTTAGTTGGTTCTTGTTTGTATGCTTCGTCTATCAATTTGTATATCTCGTAACTCCGAGTGTTGTTTGGAGGACACGGGACAATATATTTGCAATTTTTTAGTCAGCTAGCTCGCAAGTCCGCCTGTCAATTTGTAATACATTGTATAAGTGCTTCGCTTTGTATCTCAAGTGCATCATTATAGAATCAATTAACATCAAGAAGATATTCAATTCCATGTTCAGCTATTGATGAACTTTGTAAAATTAATCTCATGGAATAATTTGAAATAAATGAATATATACTGTGTGAAGTCCAATTGTGCTATCATATCAACAAGAGGCCCTTAAAATTCAAATTGGTCGTTGTTATGCTTGTGGTGATAGAATTAAAAAAAAAATTGTTTTTTTTCCTTCATTTTTTTTAAAATAAGAGATTTAACATCGTTTGATAGTTTTATGTAATCAAATTGTACAATATCAATATTTAATATTAGTAATTTAGTATTTGAAAATAATGTTTTTAGATAATGCTAGATAGTTGATAAGGATGACAATCCGTAAACAATCGTAATCCTGAGCCCGCCAGTCCTAGAGTCCGACTGTCAATTTGTATATCGCAGAACTCCGAGTGTTGTTTGGAGGACACAGAACAATAGAAGTGCAATGTTGAGCCCGCCAACCCGCAAGTTCATCTGTCAATTTGTATATCGCGGAACTCTGGGTGCTATTTGTAGGACACGGAACAACCGAGGCCCAATTTTCAACCGATCAGCTCGAGAACCCACGATCCAAAAAAGTTGCTAAGTATGGAATGAGAGATCCGTACATGCTCTATAAAATCTCATGTCCATACTTTATAAAAGTACATATTTAGCAGGTATTACTCGTTTCTTGGAAAATTTCTAGGTGTGAAAGTTGGCGGATACATGTTTTTAGATTTCCACTTACTTTATATCACCATCCCAACTGACCACTTCCCCGTTTCATATTGTAAAAAAATTTTGAATGGCGAGTTTCTGAATATGTGAGCTTTTCTTTTAAATAAGATATTTAAAATCCTTTAATAATTTTATGTAATTAAATTGTACAATATCAATATTTAATATTAATAATTTAGTATTGAAAATAATGTTTTTAGATAATGTTAGATAGTTGATAGGGATGACCATCCATAAACAATCCGTAAAAAATTACAATCTTGAGCCCTCCAGCCCTAGAGTCCGTCTGTCAATTTGTATATCGCAGAACTTCGAGTGCTATTTGGAGGACATGGAACAATATAAGTGTAATGCTGATCCATCCAGCCCGCAAGTCCACCTGTCAATTTGTATATCGCGAAACTCTAGGTGCTATTTGCAGGACACAGAGCAATAGAGGCCCAATTTTGAGCCCGCCATCCCGAGAAGCCATGATCCAAAAGTTCAATATTTAATATTAATAATTTAGTAATTGAAAATAATGTTTTTAGATAATGTTAGATAGCTGATAGGGATGACCATCCGTAAACAATCACGATCTTGAGCCCACTAGTCCTGGAGTTCGTCTATCAATTTTTATATGGCGGGACTCCGAGTGTTGTTTGGAGGACACAACACAATAGAAGTGCAATGTTGAGGTAGCCAAACAGCAAGTCCACCTGTCAATTTGTATATCGCAGAACTCTAAGGGTTGTTTGGAGGACACAGAACAATAGAAGTGCAATTTTGAGCCAGCCAGCCCTCAAGTCTGCCTATCAATTTGTATATCACGGAACTCTAGGCACTATTTGTAGTTCACGGAACAATCGAGGCCCAATTTTCAGCCCTCTAGCCTGAGAACCTGCGATCCAAAAAAGTGGCTAAGTTTGGAATGAGGGATCCATACATGCTCTATAAAATCTCATGTTCATACTTTATAAAAGTACATATTTAGTATGTATTACTCGTTTCTCGAAAAATTTCTAGGTGCGGAAGTTGGCGGATACACGTATTCAGATTTCCACCTACTTTTATATCACCAGCCTGACCGACTGCTTCCCCGTTTCATATTGTACAAAATTTTTGGATCACGAGTTTCTGAATATGAGAGTTTTTCTTTTAAATAAGATATTTAACATCCTTTAATAATTTTATGTAATTAAATTATACAATATCAATATTTAATATTAGTAATTTAGTATTGAAAATAATGTTTTTAGGTAATGTTAGATAGTTGATAGGGATCACTATCCGTAAACAATCACAATCTTAATCCCACTAGCCCTGGAGTCCGTCTGTCAATTTGTATATTGCGGAACTCCGAGTGTTGTTTGGAGGACATGAAACAATAGAAGTGCAATGTTGAGCCAGCCAGCTCGCAAGTCCGCTTGTCAATTTGTATATGGAAAAACTTTGGGTGCTATTTGTAGGACACAGAGAAATCGAGGCCGAATTTTAAGAACGCCAGACCAAGAACCCGCGATCCAAAAAGTGCCTAAGTACATATTTAGTATGTATTACTCATTTTTCAAAAAATTTCTAGGTGCGGAAGTTGGCAGATTCACTTCTTCAAATTTCACTTTCTTTCATATCACTAGCCTGCCCAACCGCTTCCTCGTTTCATATTGTATGAACTTTTTTGTCTAATTAAATTGTACAATATCAATATTGAGTATTAATAATTTTGTATTGAAAATAATGTTTTTAGATAATGTTAGATAGTTGATAGGGATTGCCATCCATAAACAGTCGCAATCTTGAGCCTGCCATCCCTAGAGTTTGTTTGTCAATTTGTATATCGCAGAACTCTGAGTACTGTTTGGAGGACACAGAACAATAGAAGTGCAATGTTGAGCCAACCAGCCCGCAAGTCCTCTTGTCAATTTGTATATCGTGGAATTATGGGTGCTACTTGTAGGCAACGAAACAATAGAGGCCCAATTTTGATCTCGCCAACCCGAGAAACCACGATCCAAAAAGTGCCTAAGTATGGAATTTCGGGATGAGTACATGCTCTTTAAAATCTCATGTCCATACTTTATAGAAGTACATATTTAGTATGTATTACTCGTTTTTTGGAAAATTTATAGGTGCAGAAGTTGGCGGATACAAGTATTGAGATTTCCACTTACTTTTATATCACCAACCTAACCAACCATTTCCCCGTTTCATATTTTACTAACTTTTTGGATCATGGTTTTCCGAATAGCCGAGTTATGGGATAGGTGGGTTCAATATTGTGTTTCCATTGTTCCGTCGCCTACAAATAACACTCGGACTTTCGCGATCTACAAATTAGCAAACAAATTGAAATAAAAGAATATATACTATGCAAAGTCTAATGGAACAATCATATGAACAAGAGGACATTAAAATTCAAATTCATCTTATTATACCTGCGGTTAAGATAACAGTACAAAAACTTTACTTAAACATTCAAAAATTGATTTTCTTGTAACTTTTTTACGCTTCTCTTCCATTGTTCCGCCGCCTACAAATAGCACCCAGACTTCCACGATTTACAAATTAACAAACAAATTCCCCTTCATCTCGTATGATTTCTATTTCTGTTTACTTGGTCCTTTTCCGGATGTCTCATGCTTTTATATACAATGCTTGGTCACTCTTCACCATCACCGCTACATTCGTACTTATTTCCATATATGCAATTATTAAGCTTTAATGCTAGTACTTCATCCTGCAGGGACTGTTAAGATTGTCATTAATGTTTGGAAGGCCAGAGAAGATTTTTCATTACTACGAATTAAACCAAGATTTGCGGAGAAGAGTGTTATCATTTCCAAGTATTCATTTCAAACATGATGCAATCTCTTTTGTGCATTGGAAGGTTGGCACTTTTAAGAAATCTCTAATTCATAATCGATCTTCGTCGTCACTTATTCGTTTTTTCAAAAATGTCTGGTTGCTCGGGTAGGCGGACTTGCGGGTTCACGTTTGCACTCATGCTCTTATATCACGACATCGACCGAATGCTTCCCCATTCCATACCCAGTCACTTCTCTGACCACGGATTCCCGATAGGCGGGCCTTAGATTGGACTTCTATTGTTCCATGAGCTGCGAACAATACAGTGACTTCCGAGATATACAAATTTACAACCAGACTCAGATCATACCATCTTCTGTATTACAGTCTACCTATCATGCCCTCTTCCATGGTACACATTTTTCACTGAAAACTTTTGAGACATACAATTTAACCGTCGGGTCATCACGTCTTCTGTGGAACTATTGTCACCCCATTTTGAATCTCGTTTTTCCACTTTCCATACTTCGCCATTTCTTCGAATTTCTTTTGCAGATCGTTGGTTTGGCGGGTTCAAGAAATATCCAATTGCTAATGGTTGTTTCCTGTTCCCGTGCCCTTTTTCAATTAGCAATTATCAATTATATATAAGATCTTGTTTCTAGGTATGCAATTAGCAACCGTTAATGATAAACTAGGATTTGAGGAAATTTCCCGTTAATACACACAAAACCAAAATTTCTGGATGGTTATATTATCCCTTCTGATTGTTAATTTCAAACATCATGGAATGTCATTTGCTCGTCGTTGGGTTGGTCCATTCACGAAATATTCAATCCTTGATTCTGAAAACGAGTGCGATCGAACATTTCCCTATTCCATACTTAGCCACTTTCCCAGAATTCCACAAATATACAAACTGATCATTGAACTTCCCCATCATGCTCTCTTCCGTTCTACACGTTTTGTAGTAAAAAATTCCGATACATACAATTTGACTGTGGGACACTCACCTCTCCTGAGTATCCCTCGTAACCCTATTTTGAATCCCATTCGATCTCTTTTCAGAGCTTGCCATTCATTCCTTGCTATCCCTCGTCTCCCTAACCTTAGCACTTGTCTATAATAAAAAAATGTTTTTTTATATATATAGTACATTTTGCACTGAAAACTTCTGAGACATACAATTTGACCATCGGGTCATCACATCTCCTGTGGATCTATTGTCACCCGATTTTGAAGCGCGACCATCCGCTTTCCATACTTCGCCATTTCTTCCAATTTCTTCGGTGGATCGTTGGGTTGGAGGGTTCAAGAAATATCCAATTCCTAGTCGTTGTTTCCTATGCCCGCGCCCTTTTGCAATTAACAATTAGAAATTATATATAACATCTTATTTCTAGGTATGCAATTACCAAGCGTTAATGCTATACTAGGATTTGAGTAAATCTCCCATTAATATGCGTTAAACATCTCGTCTGACCGCTTTTCAGACCTTGTCATTCGTTCCTTGCTCTCCCCCATCTCCATGACCTTCGCACTTGTCTATAATAAAAATAAATAAATTAATGTATGTGTGTGTGTGTATATATATATATATATATATATATATATATTGTTTCTAAATATGCAATTATTGACATTTAATTCTAACAACTCATTGTGCAGGAACCGTATAGATTTTCATTGATGTGCGAAAAGCTCGAGGAGATCTCCTGTTAGTATGCATTAAACCAAGATTTGCAGGGGGTTATATTATTCCTTCCGAGTGTTTATTTCAAAATCATGAAATGTCTTTCGCACGTCGTCAGCTTGGCACATTCACGAAACCTCCAATCCTTAATTTCTCTTCGTCATACTCACCACCTTCACACTTCTAAATATGCAATAAGTAAGCCTTACTTCTAACATTTCATCATGCACCACCCAGTTCATATTTTGTGGAGAGTTACATTATCATCTCTAACAGTTTATTTCAATAATCGTCTGGAGAAAACCAACATTCTCATAAAACTATGGCATCAACTCGACAATAGTTCTATGGAGATACAGTGAACATCTTTGAGCGCGAGGACCAGAACTTCCAGTGGTCCAGGGAATATTCTTATTACTCAACCTCTCCCACCCAGAACCAAGTAATTTGGACCTTTGGGATTTCTCGTCCAGGCTGTGTCCCTGAATCTTTTGACTGTAAGGAGTTGGTCTCTTGGTGCCCTGATAAATTTATTTCATACAAAATAATTATTCCACTGTGGGACTGCTATTCTGTTTCTTTTTCACCTTAGGTCTTCTGCCATATGTTAATATTGTCGAATCCAACATTGACTTTCAGAGGAGAAGATTGCAAATAGTTCCTAGCAAAGCATAATAATGGGTTGGTCCTCTTGCCCCATTTATTGGAAGAACCGCTTGTAGTTCCTGAAGATATCACAAGCTTTCAGGTTAGTTCATTTAGAAATCCATTCCGTGAAATTGCCTGGATGTTTACAAGAATAACAGGAGAGGAATCCACAAAAACTGTTTCCTGGATGGCTCTCTATATTTTGTATTTCATGGTCAACGAACTAGCCATTTTTTATTGGGGAAAGTTAACTTCCCATGAAATTTGTTCCCAGTTTTCAAGCTTCAAAAGGGAAAAGAAAATTTATATGTCATCCTACTTAGTTTTTGTGATAGCACATTCCTGCCAGTTTCCAGAACTGTCTCTGTCCAAGAATGTCAACTAGGAATTCGACCCAGTACCGTTCTGGTACCAGGCCTTGTGGAAGCACAGGGCTTCCCACTGTTTTTATGGGGTTTTTAATGGCTTTGTGTATGTTTTCAAATTTTTGTTGTTAGGAGAAGATGCTCTCTGCATATCTGAACAGGCAACCATTTTTTTAGACAGGAAGGGGACACTTAAACATTTGGATAATTACATTGTCATAAGAATTTTTGTCTCTTGGGAAAAACCTGCTCTCCTTCCATGTCACATTACGGAAATAATGTTTGTTGCAGAAATAGCACGTCAATACAACTACTAGTTTCATCTATTCCAAGCGAAGAGAAAAAAAATTCCATTCCTCTGCCTTGGAAATTCGGGGACTTTGTGCTGAAAAACGTCAACAAAATTGACGAATTCGCAGTACATTCTAGCAACTTCAACTTGAGATATGCTGAAAGCCTAAGAGGGTTCAACCCCGATAAAAAATTTCGACAACATTTACGAATACTTGGCTTCAGTGATTTTTTTTTCAAAAAACACATGTCCGAATACAGAAACACTAGTGACAACGCTCCTGCTTCTGATGCTGATGACCTAGACACATTGCAAAGCAACACTAAATTGAACAGGAAGCATGGGAAAGGCCCCAGTGAAAAGAGTGTTCAATTGGCGAATAACACTACAAAAAGTACGACATCTCGGAGCATCGCACCAACGGCCCACCACAACAATAAAGAAACTCAGAGTTTTTCAAACAAAGGAGGAGATAACGACCCTCCTTACTCTAAAATTGATAGTTCTCACAAGCTTCCAGTAGACAAGAAGAGAAGAAAAAATGTGGGACAAACGAAAGAGCCCGAAATTCAGAGTGAGAACATGGAACTTGAGGATGATCTGGATAGCATTCTTCGCTACCTTTATCAACCTGGAGATTCCATCCAGCATAGTCATCCAATGGACATATCTGATACCAAAATTTTTGATGAAGATGAATCCTTCATGTTCTAGAGCACTGTTTTTGACAGCCGGTCCAAAAAATTGATCATTGAAAAAAAAATATAAAAAATAAGAAAGAAAAATATCGTTCAAAGGTTAACCTTGCAAACATGAGGTCGCCCCAAATATGTTAACTTCACATAGTGAGCGGAGATGTACTTCATGATTCCATTGGACACATCGAGCCCGAAAATGAAAGACTGAAGGACCAGGTCAAGGAATTGGAAGACTCTTTGATTCCTATGTCGTTGTTTGCCAATCCTTTGGCAATAGCCATGCCTTCCACCCCTGCAACCAACTTAAAAGGATCCTCCAGCCTCCTCACATCCTGTAAAGGATATGTGCAAAATAATATCAAGAAAAGAATGGAACTGGTTACTGAGGCGTGGGAAAGATCACAAACCATCACTTCCCTTGGCAACAGGGCACATAGTTTGCTCAAACATTTGCAGGCGGAGTTAAAACATGAAGAAAATTTATATTTAAACACAGTCCTTCCTTTTGGCACCATTTTCAAGAACATGACAGAAACAAAAAGAAGACAACAAGATCTTCCATCCAAAAATCGGATCGGTCAATTAAATGCATGCTGGAAAGAAAAAGTGAAGAACCTGCATATCATTGTCCAGTCATGTGAACAAGACATATCAAAGAAAGAAAAAATATTCACAAGGTTGTCTAGAATAAACTTATCCGGAAGGACCAACGACTTCCAATACCCCAACTTAATCGTCAACTCCTTGCCCTTAACTAGGCAAGACTTCGATAAATAGGTTGATATGTTTAAGGTGTTGTCTTTGGAAAAATTTTACAGCATCCGTGAATATGGTCAATATCACGTCCACGACTGTTTAGTTGACTATTCAGTACAGAATGAGGAAATTGATCAGGCTTTGCGTAATCTTTCTATCAACTTTGGGGAATTAGAAAATGAACTTTTCAACATTAAAATATGGAATGAAATCAATTCCTCCCCAATGAGAAGCTACATTGAAGAATGGCTCAAAAGGGAATTGAAGCAGACAACCGAAGAAAGGAAACAGGTAGTTGCCGACATCAATGAAACGATAGCAGCAAGAAAATAGAAAAAGGGCTCATATGTACCATCACTGTAAGTCTACTGATCACATCAGGCTTTGTTTATCAACCCAGTTATTCCACTTCTTTAAATAGAAATGTCTAGCCAAACATTGATACCTTTCAATTTATTTTTTTTGTAGGCATTGTACTCTATCGTCGCCCACTTCTTCTTTCTACAGTCATGCTTCTTGTACATATTTCTCTTATGGTCTACGGGAGCCCCAATCCCAGTGTATATGACAAATGCATTGAAATTTCCATTAATATGTAAGAGACTTTTATTTTTTGATATATTTCAAATAAAACTGTTTTTTTATCTCCTTGTAAATCTATGTCCTCATACATTTTTATCTTTCAACAGTCTATACTTGTAACTTATTTAATATATTTCAAACTAAACTACTTCATAAAAAAAAATCTTCCACTATGCACAAATAACTAATTTTTTTATCTCCTTTTAAATTTATGTCCTCGTACATTTTTATCTTTCACCAGTCTATACTTGTAACTTATTTAATATATTTCAAACTAAAATGCTTCATAAATTGTTTTCTTCCACTATGCACAAATTGTATTTTGTTATATACTTAAAAAAAATAATTATATTTATGTCCTTGTACATTTTTATCTTTCACCAATCTATACTTGTAACTTATTTAATATACATTTACTGCATGGATACCACCTGCGCCACATCTTCGTTGCAGTTTCCATCCGCCTTTGCTACTTTTTCCTATCCTGATTCACCAGGCAGGGACTAAGCTGCCATGCAACCTTGTTTCAATTATAGATTTACTATTAAATTTTTTGATTTACAAATTTAAGTTTGGATAGAAATGAAATATCGTTTTGTATGATGTTGTTATTGAGTTTACTAGTTATGGAAATGTGGAAAAATAACAATTTGTTGAGTAAGAGGAATTACTAGAGGTACATGCACAACTTATTAGAATATGGTGTAAAAGGCCTAAACATAGGAAATTTAATTATCTTCTAGAATATCTAATTTCTATTTATGAAAAATTGGCATAACTCACAAAATCAACCTTCTTATAATGGTGGTATGTTAATTTTCCTCTAAATTATAATGCATATATTGACTTTAAGACATTGGCTTAGTATCTAAATACCCCCTGGATGGGGTGTCACCCACGCATTTATGATGAAACACCAGTAGCATCAACGATGAGCCACCTGGTACTTTGCGTACCTTCCAATCTTGGTGGCCCTCATGGCTCATTACTCCCCAACCGTAGATTCTAGGAGGTTCTTATATTTGGTGGGTACGATGATGACCCAACTAAGCTTTGGAAATGCAAGCTCGTGCGAGACTAAAGAAGTAGTTATGGCTGGTTTTAATTCTTTGAAAGAGGGAAAGATTTATTATTACAATGTCGTGAGAATGGCTCTCCCACACATTCTATCCTTTGTTATCTGTGTGCAACTTCATCCTTCTGTCTGTTTTTCCTCTGGGTCTAATTTTTGTTGGCACCATGCCGCGAGAGTGAGATAAATTGAAACATGGCAGAATAATTGTCATAGGTGTATACAACAGGTAACGCCTCTTATCTCCTTCCTCGAGTGGCTTTGATTTGCAATAACCTTCCATGGATTCTCAATAGAGAGGTAGGAATTCTCTGAGATTCCGTCGGAGGAAGAAAGATGGGGATACACCATTGTTGAAGAAGAGATCCCTATGTTTCATGATAAATCCCCTAGGAGGTCACATGATTAGCATGAGATGAACAGAGATCCCCAACGTGGAGAATCGTTGGAATGAAGAGCATGCCAACAATCCACAACAAAGCGAGCGACCACCCGTTCTCTTGTCTGACGATCATTTCCAGGTCTTCTTTGATCCCTGCAGGGTCTTGGCAGAGATAACCTATCGTCAAGAGTGGATCATGGCCAGGATTGATGAACTTTACAACTAGCTCATTGGCTCCTAGCGCAACATCATTGTACCACTGTAGCCAAACCCAGTCCAACACCAGGGCAACGACAATGTTCCTCAAGCTTGAAGACTTATAAGCTATGTTTCATGTTTTTATACTCTAGCTCAGTTTTTATTTCCTATTTATTCAGTTTGTATCAATCAATAGAGAATAAGTTGTATGGAACAAGTTCAAATTTTGGCCACCCAGGCACTTTTTTTGTAACTGAAACTCTGATGCCTCAACTGGTTTCCTATGTTGGAAGCTTTGGCATCAGTTTAAAAAATTTGTACTCTTTTGTTTTCAATGAATAGAAGGAATCACAACTCTAGCTTACAAAAACAAAAGTATCTAAATACCAAAACGTATTGAAACAAATTTGTACAGTTGTAGATAACAATTGGCGGGCCACTCTTTTTCCATACTTTTTAATATTAATTTTATATATTTTTTAAAATGAATAAAGTCAATATTTAAGATCGTTTTTGAGGTTTTAACATAATCAATTATTATTTTTTAGTTATAGGTCTCTCTCTATATACTTATGCACCATATAATTTGTTTTCTAAATGGGTAAGGCAATGAAAATTTATGTGAGAAATAAAATACATGTTTAATTTAGACTTGTGATATGTGTACAAATAAAATAAATAAAAAATAGAAAAAAATTCCTTATCATATATACATGTATATATAGAATATACATATAGAATCCTCTAAGTGTGTGCAATTTGGTTAGTTTTCCATTGTTTTGACTTTACATAATTGAGCACAAGATATTAACATGCACATGTTAATGATGAGCATGTTCTTTTATTACATAAAGTCATAACCACGCAAAACTTCTCTCACCTTTACTTGTTTCAAAAGGAAATCTTAGAATTACGACCTATTTTCTTCTCTTGAGCATAGCCAAGGCCCCTAGCCTCATCTCTTTTCTGCAAAATTGCCTAGTAGTGCTCGTAATACCACTTCGGGTTCAAAGACACCATAGAGAGGACATGTGTTGAGATCGGAGGCATTGTACATAACACTAGAGACCTGAAAGGTTCATTTTATTATGTAAGGTTGTTATTGAACTAATCGGTAAGTGCAGACACAAACAGATCTCCCTAGTTTCACCCCAAAACTAGAACAAAACAAGTCATAATATAAAACTTTCCCTAAGTTTTAATTATCCAGCATACTAACTCACAAGAGATAAATGACAGACCTTTTAAATGTCATTTGTCCTCGCTAGTGTCATCCTTGCTCTGTTACAAGGCCTATGGGATGCTGAACCTGTAAAAATACACCAGCCAACAAAGTGAAAGAAACAACGTATACTCAACAAAACCTATGTATGTGATGAAGGAGTCATAAAATAAAATAAGACCAATTTTATGGGAAATAAATATATCGTTGTATTAAAGAATGTGGAAGAAAGATACAATCATATGCCTTGATGTTGTCAGGTTCCTTCCAACAGTTCCTTTTTTCCCACACAGTTCTGGTCGATGGATTCTTATATCAACAATATATCTTGACAAAGCCAAGCTCAAAGCTACAAAAATTACTCAAGCTCACACCAAAAGCTAGCCAACTAACTTTCCCCATGAGAAATCCTCTCCTTTTATAGGCTGAAAAGGATAGGGTGAGGAGGTTAGGATGATCCCATGAGATCATGGATGTGACTCAGATCCAAACCGATGAGAGTCTGCCTCACCCTCGAAGATTCTATTCTAGAATTTTCAAGAAATTCCTCTTTTTCCTTCGTACGAAAATCGCCACACCCTTAACACTGAGAAAACTAGGATGACGTCGCAGGCCATTGTGGTGAAACCTATGATGATCCTAGATCATCACACCCTTAATATTAAGAAAGGTGCGATGATCCCTTTTTATAAGGTTTTTGACAAAGGAAAAGTATAATTTCATCTCTTTGGGAAAAAGTATCTTCATTCTTCTTCAGGGATTTAGGCCATTGATCCTTCTCAAGAAAAAGGATAGGTTTACATCATTAATGGTCATAGGGTGACAAAAATAATTTATAACAGAGAGACCCCCAAAGTATGAAGTTAGAACAAAGTGACAGCTGAAATACTTTATCGAGTGTGTGTAGGGAACAAGGAACATGTAGGTCGGAAACCTGCTAATAAACAAGGGAATACAGTACAATAATATGTCATCACTGAGGTAGGCATTCCCATACTCAGAATACAAATGAATCAAAGCATAAATGATGACATGCAAATATCCATGTCAAGTAATACAGGTCATGGCCACCAAACATACACTGTGGATCCATGCCATTATGACTCAAATCTGAGCATAGCCACCAAAAATACACTGTGGATCTATGTGTTAAAGACTCAAATTTGAACATAGCCACAAGACATACACTGTGGATATATGCAACAATACAATCTGAATATACTCTAATGCAACCTAAATCTGTTAGAAAAGATCCAAGGTCTTCTTCTCCATCACTCTATAGTATGAATCTAACCATGCGAATACATGTGATGAAGTCGAACATGGTAGAAACCACTTGATTACCGGTCATTAGTGAATACCGTTAACAAGTGCAAGGGAAATCACCATTAATGTCAATGACTCCCAAGGTACACTAGTACAATCCAACGGGTGTGAATTTATGAGTTGAAGTCGAACACTCGGTGTAATCTCCCAATCAGGGGTCAATAATGAAAACCCACTATCGAAAGCGAGGAAACCTTCCATTGAGGCATGCAAGTTCCAAGGTACTAATTAGTTTCTAAGTCTAATTCTTGGATAATGAGTTGAATTCGACAGGAAATGACTCATCACAGGAGGGTGTTAATGTATCCCCCATCAATGACATGAAACGGGTAACAAGATTTGAGGTAGATCAGAGTAACATGTGATTGAAGACCGACTCAGGGATGATCGATGCAATAGAAGGCTTAAGGAATGAAGAAATGGTCGACACAATAGAAGGATTTATGGGTTGAACTTCTCTTTGAACATATTGACGACACGGCAACTATCTTGGAAACACTAACTCAACAATAGGGATCACAAACCAATTTGTAATCTTATAAAGGGGTATGATCAAGAGACAAGCGAATTTTCCAACCTAGACACAAAGCGAGTGAAAGCGTGTTATGTTCAAGATAAACTCTTCCATAGAATACAGGTTTAGACACATTTCTTTCCCAATTCCCCCCCCACCATTTCTGGCGATTACCTCTCTATTTTTACACAAGCATGAGGAGGATGACATATGCTTGAACTGTAAGCGCATCCTTTGGACGAGTCCCTCAGAGTATGTTTAACAAACCCTAGGAAGGAGTGGTTCGATCCCATATGGGCCTTTCGATGATTATTTTACGAGTCCAAAGAAAGAAAACTCAAGGGTTTTTCATGGTTAGAGAGTCTGAAAAACACTTAAAGAAAACTCCAAAATATCTTGAAAAACACTTAAATAAAACTTAACGAGCTTGAAATCAGAAAACCATGCTCAAAGATGGTTTCATTTTTTAATGAGCTTGAAACCAGAAAACCCTGCTCAAAGCTAGTTTCATTTTTTTATAAGCTTGAAATCACAAAACCATGCTCAAGAGACTCTTCTTGATCATGGCTTCCAAGAGGAGAATGCTCCAGAAGGACACCATGTCAAGGGACAAAACTTGGTCATGGCTTCCAACAGATCTTCATTTTATGGAAGAAACACACTCTGGAAGGAACACATGTCGAGGGTCGCGACAAGGGTAACGAGATCAGGCTCTAAAATCCCTCTCAAAGAGATAACCATGTCAACTACTAGATCTAATTCATAAGAGAATGAGCTTACAACGAGAGGCTCATCTTCATCGGTAGGTGAAGACATCAGAGACAATGCCACATAATGGACCTATGGCGAGGGCGATACCATCTGCATATAAGAACCATTTAGGAAGGTCATTGAGTTAGGACCAACGAATTAAAGTTGATCAATAGTCACAATTCTTCCATCGTGATGGAAATATATAACACAAAAAAGAGTGGACACAATATATTTCATGGCATAGACATAATATTTCCCAAGGAGTAAATTGAAATCCAAGGGGTCTTCGACTACCATGACATCAATAAAGACAGTTTTCCCTTCCAAAGTTATGGGAAACTGAGGAAGGACTCCTAAAGGTTGACTGGTTCTTTTGTTAAAAGATAACAGACTCTAGGTAATCGACGCAAGCGGAGGATAACCCAAAGCTTGCCAAGCAATAGAGAAAAAAATACTAACAGATGCACCTTCATCTATCAGTGTTTGAGGAACGTCATGACCACAAACTTGTACTATAATATTGAAAGGAATGTGAGAGAGAAGACGAGGTCAATGTAGCACACCCCTATAAAAAATGTTGGCCTTATTACTTGGAGGGGGTTCCACGGGAGAAGGAGGAATGTCCCCCAGCATGGTAGATCTTGTATCAACGAGAAAAACATGGGAACTATCGGGTTTACTCTCTAGCGAGAGAGTAGGATCGACCGATGATGAGATCATATTGACCACTTGAGTTTCATTCTCCAATGGGAAAATGGGGTCAACAAATTTAAACAAGTCGACCGCTTGGGTTTCACTCTCTAACGGGAGAGTGGGATCAACCGAGGATGGGACTGGATCGTCCACTTTGTCAACTGGTGCAAGTAAGGATGTGTCCAAATTGACTACATGATCAACCAGACTGGCCGATGAAGGGACCAGATTGATCATTCCATCAACTAAAGGTGGGTCAAGAGTAATCTTGAGATAAGAAACTGGAAGTTGAGGTTGGGAAACAATCATGTCTTCCAGTAATTTTGAGGCTTCATCCATATGAGGTAAAAGTGGAGTTTTATGACTCCCTCTGCATAACATACATGGGAACTTGACTCTACTTTTATTCTTCCCAATGGTATCCTGACTAGTTGACGGGAGGTCATCAACATGTTGTTCATAGGATGACGACATGGGTTGGTGAGTGTCTATAGACCATGCTTCTATAACCCTTGATAGACCAGGGAAATCCTTAAGAAAATGGCTACCCTTACAAATCCTGCAAGGGTATTTCGGCTTACGGGTTGTTTGGTTGATCTTGCCATCATTAACACTCCCAACACGATTAATAGTAACTGTTTTTTTCCCAACAAGTCCAGCAATGGTTGGAAGTGTGGAACTTTTCTTATTTTTCTCCTTCTTAATATTCCTTTTCTTCTTCTTCTTCTTATTCACCGGGTTACTAGCTTCAGATATTTCACTCGGCGAAGAAGATCTTACTGGTGAAGAAGGTGAAGGATCAACATGAGGTTTATGTTCTTGGGGGGAAGTGCCTACAACCAATGAATTCGCTGCATTTGGGATTACCTAAGTGGAAAACAACTATACTGGTAATCCAATAGTGAGCCCTGGAAGGTTCAAAGTAGCGATGTAAGGAGGACCAACGTTTTTATAAGAAGGAAAAAAAAAAGGCTTCCCTAGAGCCGGGGTTGCTTCATTGGTCATTACGGGAACTGATTCCATAAAACGCAGATCCAACCTAGAGTCTCCTAGGGAAAATAAACAACACAAGCTAAAAATCTAGGAAGCAAGCAAACAAACAAAACCTTCTCACAATGAACGCACTAGTTGGTGATGAACTCCAACATCGTGAGAACAATGTAATAAGGGACTTAGATAAAGCGGGTGGAAAATTTACGTTGACAACCTACTTAAAAGACTTACAGCCTGGTGCAAGCTCCCACACATAAATGTGGGTATACCCTCCAAGGAGCCTGAGTGAGTTTGGCCAACATCGATTCTAGGTACCGTGAAGACTTTCCCCTCCACAGTCACCTCGTGTAAAGACCCTAAAGAGATAGGCTACTAAGGTTACCAATTACGACAATGATTCCTGGGGAACCAGTCGACAGTGTGATCCACGTGCAAAGGTAGGGTATCTAGGCCAAAATCTCCTCAAGAAGGTTCACACATGATTTTATTCTCAAGTGACCCTCGATAATACACACAATCTTTACACCAAGACCAACAAAGCAGGGTGAGTAACTCTGCCAGTCCTAATGCGACCTCATGATTGACCCTTGTGTTATAAGGGCTTCCTAGGACAAAATGTAGCAAGTGGATTTGAACTCACCCTAACTCAAGATTTTATGTTTGTTTTTATCTTTGGAAAGTTATCTTTCACACCTATTCCAAAGCCCTACAACTGATCTAATGTAGGTTTTCTACCAAAAAATATAAAAATGTCTAATCAATTTTTATAAGTGCTTTATTTTAAGGCTGTTGTTTACTCAAGAGGAAAATGGTGTGGACTAAATGATGTTTTGACCAACTCTAAACAATGAAAATAAATGAGAATGAAAATATTTCACTTCGATGAAAGCTATATTACAAGAAGTAGAAAACGTTTATCATTCCCAGATGCACAATGTCCCAAAATTTTATTAAACTCATCAATATCAAGATCTTCAATAAATGAGCCAAAGATACTGTACACCAATACATGATTCTTGGCCCCCCATCAAGACCAATACACGATTCTTGGGGAAATTGTTTTAAGAATTCAAGACCAAAAATGCCAAAAACTATGCAATTTTGCTACTTCAAATGCAAGGATGCCCCCAATCTAATGCACAGTAAGAAATTAAATTTTTTGTTTCAAAGATAGCTAAAAGAAATATTAAATATCCAAAAAAAAAAGAAACCCAAACAATTTTTCTCTTTTAACATGAACTATTCAATAAAAGAAATGTTCTTTCACTAAACAATTCTAAAGAAAAAATAATTCTTTGTAACTGAAAGACACTCAAAGAAAGAGATCAAATCTTTCAAAATAAAACAAGCTAAAAAAAACCAAAGAAGGCTAAAAGAAGATTAAAAAACTGTCAAGCAGACTGTAAACAAACCTAACAAATCACTCCAAACACTTATCATAGATATGGGCAGGGAAAACCATCAAAAACTAAAAAATTTGACAAAATTGTCGTGAGCTACCATCCAACACAGTGCGATGATCTTAGATCATCGCGGGCTAGAGAACAATATAGTGGATGAAGTTGCACTGTGTCTAAACGAAAGGTGTGTCGATCCTATATCATTGCACTGTCCCTCAAAGAACGATGCGACAATCAAAGGAAAAAATAGAAAAACTAAAAAGAAAGAAGGTTTTCCAGTGAATTTAAACAGTCGAGTTCATCTGGATCTCCCAGTGACTCAGAAAATAGAACCCAGGAAATCAAAGAAATAAAGTAAGACAAACTAGGAAAAAAATTCTTCCCTAGTATGGTCACCAATTTTGTTATCAAACTAATCAGTAAGTGCGGACACAAACATATCTCCCTAGTTTCACCTCGAAACTAGAACAAAACAAGACATAATATAAAACTTTCCCTAAGTTTTAATTATCAAGCATACTAAATCACAAGAGATAAATGAAATACCTTTCAAATGTCATTTGTCCTCGCTAGTGTCATCCTCGCTCCATTACAAGGATTATGGGATTCTAAACCTGTAAAAATACAATGGCCAACGAAGTGAAAGAAACAATGTATACTCAACAAAACCTATGTATGTGATCAAGGAGTCATACAATAAAATGAGACCAATTTTATGGGAAAGAAATATATCGTTGTATTAAAGAATGTGGAAGAAATATACAACCAGATGCCTTGATGTTGTCAGGTTCCTTCCAACAGTTCCTTGCTTCCCACACACTTCTGCTCCATGGATTCTGAGATCAACAATCTATCTTGACAAAGCAAAGCCCAAAGCTACAAAAATTACTCAATCTCACACCAAAATCTAGCCAACTAACTTTCCCCATGAGAAATCCTCTCCTTTTATAGGATGAAAAGGATAGGGTGAGGAGTTTAGGATGATCCCATGATATCCAGGATTAGACTCAGATCCAAACCGATCGGAGGCCACCTCACCCTCGAAGCTTCTATTCTAGAAATTTCGAGAAATTCCTCTTTTTCCTTCGTACGAAAATCGTTGCACCCTTAACACTGAGAAAACTACAACGAAGTCGCATACCACTGTGGTGCAACCTGCGACAATCCTAGATTGTCGCACCCTTAACACTAAGAAAGGTGCGACAATCCATTTTTATAAGGTTTTTGAGAAAGCAAAAGTATAATTTCATCTCTCTGGGAAAAAGTATCTTTATTCTTCTTCAGGGATTCAGGCCATTGATCCTTCTCAAGACAAAGGATAGGTTTACATCATTAACGGTCATAGGGGTGACAAAAATAATGTGTAACAAAGGTCCTTGTTTTCCATTTTGTCCATGGTCTAGGCCCCTAGACCCATATCTACTACGGAAATAATTAATGGTAGACATATCACATTTAGAGGCCAAAGATCCCGTAGAAAGGTATTATGAGGTGTTTCAATGCATATTTGACCATGCTTGAGCCAAAAAATCTTAGTTAAATTTACAAGGACCTTACTATACTTCTTTGGCCATTATAAAGATGTAAAGCCCCATTATTGTTAGTAAAACCATTATAATGTCCCCTGGTAAACTACTCAGAACCAAAAGATGCCCAAGAGATGTAAAGTTTTGTGGATTGTAAGTGTATTTCATAGTGATTGAGACCAAGAAACATCATTTAGGGAACAAGGTCATTGATGTCATCATGTTACCTTGTTTGGACCTACATAACATACCCATTCTTAGTGCACAACTAACCTAGTCCCGGTGCCCATAGCACCTTTGGAGGAATTGATAACTAAAATAATTCTAATGCAGTGGTTCGAGGACTCATCTATGACACTCGAGCCTAAGAAGAAAGGTTTAGGGAAAAAATATTTTGTTTCCATCCATACACTATGGTCATGAACCTGAGACCCATCCATGATGCTCAAGACCTCATAATGAAACCCATATTCAACTCAGATGTGAAAGAATCAATGAAGAGGGATCATGTCATTTTTTCTAGGTGTTTTTCATGATGCTTGAACTCAAGAAGGTTCAATTAGGGCTTGAGGTCACTATTTCCTCCCAGACCATGTTTATGGCTTAACACACATTCCCAGTGCACAAAAGCTACTCATGGTTCTTTTACCCCACTTGAAGCCCAAAGACTGCCTACAAAGTTCATGCATGTTGGTTTGAGTACTAGTTCAAGGCTAATGATCTTGATAAGCTTCAATAATATCCTAAGACACTCGTTTTAAGTCTTTTATGAAGGTAAAGGCCCCCCAAACCATCGATGATCTTGTGTGGTAGTCCGAAGAGATGTTTATGATGCTTAAGCCAAATAAGATATGTTTAGTTGTTGAGGATGTTGTTTTCCTTTCCTAGTCAATGTCAAGAGTCTGATGATGTTATTTCCCTACCAAAAATATGATCAGGGCCTTGAGACTCAACTATGGTTCATGAAACATCTTAATGACACCCATATCCAACTCCTAGGGAAAATATCCCCTAGTGAGGGCTCATGGCACTATGTGTAAGTTTTTTTCATGGCACTTGAGCTCAAGAAGGTTCAATTAGGGACTAAGGCCCTTGTTTACTCCTTTGACCATGTTTTAGGCATCGAGACCCATTTCTAGTGCATAAAACATACTCATGGCACCCATATCCCACTTGAAGTTCTGCAAAGAACCCCTACAAAGGACTCATGTGTTGGTTAAGGACTTGTTCAAGGATCTTAAGCCTGAGAAGATTCAACAATATCACAGAATACTTTTTTTCCTTCCTCAACCTTGTTCATGGCCCTACAATCCATCTTCGATGCAAAAAATCTCTTAATGACATCCATATTCAACTTTGATGCCAACAACCCCCTAGAGATGGTTCTTGTTATGGTTTATAGCTATTGTTCATGGAGTTTGAACTTGAGAAGGGACATTTATTCCCTAAGGCCCAAGAATTTTCCTCCCTAACCATAACACATAATATATAGAAGGTTCATTTATGGATTAAGTCCCTTGTTTCCACCCGAACCATGTTTAGACCTCAAAGCCCATTTCTAGTGTAAAAAACCTACTCATGGAACCAATATCCCACTCAGATGATAAAGAACCCCTAACATGGCCCCAATAATTATTCATGGTCTAGGACCAAGACACATTTTTGTTGAGGGCATGTGTTTCAGTTTAATCATGGTGTCCATATCCATGTAGTAACCTAGATATATTATACAAGGGTCTCATGTGGTTATTCGAGGATGCGTCCAACACCATCGGCTTAGAAGCTTTGTGGGAAGTAGGTGTTGTTTATGGCAGTGAGTTTGACAAGTTTCATGTATGGAATAAGGCATATTATTCTCTTCTTATGAACTTGGTTAGACCTCAAGACACATTCTTGGTGCACAAATATCCTAGTGACGATGCCCATAACACTCTTGGAGGCAATTAATAACCAACATAGTTCTAATGTGAAGGTTTGAGGAGTCATCCATGGTGCTTGATCATGAGAAGCAATGTTTAGAGATAGATACTTTCAAGTGAATTTTGTTTTATTTCAATTATTGATTTTTGGAGGGGGATTTCAACACTATTAAAGATTTTGACTTACAACTTTTTAGTTTTGATGAAAATAAAATATTGTTTTGTATAATGTTACTATTAGGTTTATTTGTAATGCAAATCTGAAAAAACAATAATTTGTTGAGTAAGAGGAATTATTAGGGGTACATACATAACTTTAATAGAATATGATGTAAACGGATGAAATACAAGAAATTTAATTAACTTCTCGAAGATATAACTTCTATTTATGGAAAATTGACATAACTTTCAAAAAAATCTTATTCTTCTAACAATGTTATGTTACTTTTCCTCTAAATTATAATGGTATGTTACTTTTCCTCTAAATTATATTGTATATGTTCACTTTAAGACATCGGAATTTTTTGAAACAAATTTGTATAATTATATATAACAATTATTTCTCATGAGACACTATTTTTAGATACTTTTTAATGTTATTTTTTTTTTTAAATAATAAATTCAAGCTTTATTTAATATACAAATGCTAGAATTTCTAGAAATGTTTTTGTACAATTGTAGATAACAATTGGTTCTTTTGGGCCACTAATTTTCCATACTTTTTAATCTTAATTTTATATTTAAAAAAAAATAGTAAATTGAAGCACTAAAACTGTGTTTGAGGGCCTTAACATGATCAATATTTCTTTTTAGTTGTAGGTTTTCATCTATACTTTTGCACCATATAATTTGTTTTCCATGTGGGTGAGACAATAAAAATTTACACCAAAAATAAAAGGCCTATGTATTTTGGACTTATAATATATGTATAAAACAAAAAAATACAAAATAGAAAAAAAAAGGAAAAAAAAAATATGTATTTAGAATCTTCATATAGAGTTCTCTAAGTGAGCAATTTCATCAATGATGGATATGGTTGAAAATAGAGATAACAATGGAGAACTAGAAAAACCCAAAGCTAAAACTAAAGCAACCAGTTCCTCCAACATGTAGAAGAAAAAAGGCAATCCCACCATTTTTTTTTGAATTTACAAGAACAACTATGTGCTATTAATGTGAAGTTAATAATGCACACGAGTTTTTATTACACAAATTCATAATTATGCAAAACTTCCCTCACCTTCACATGTTTTAAAAGAAAATATTAGCATTAGGACCTATTTTTCCCATTCTCCCTCATTCCATGGTAATGGAAATTATTCTAAGGTATTTTTCCCTAATTTTATGGAAATCACAATTATTTGGAGGTATTTCGCCCTATAGAGTTCATGTGCACTATGTTCGAGTTTTCCATTTGCCTAGGTTTCTTGGAATGTAATATAAGAGGAATCTTCAAGAAAGGAGCAACTATTTCTCTCACTTAGGTGAAAATCGTGTTAGATCTCAGTGTCAACTAAGAGGAGGGGATACACTATTGAGTTCAATCCATCCAACCACAACTATGATAGGGCTTGGCTAGCCAAATGAAAGGAAACCACTAACTAGTGTATTACATATTGTACTAAATTGAGAATTCGATGGAGTAGACCCCCTGCAAACTCACGAACCAAGAAATTGAGCCAACTAGGAGGATGACATCACAACACAGATTTTCATCTTTCAGTATGGTTTGGTTGTATTGTTAAACTTTGCAGATTAGGAAGAAGAAGGTTATTTACAAATTCTCAAAAAATGTGCTTCTAGTTTACTCATTGAGACAATAAAAGATGATACACCTTTTTCCTTTTGTTCTTGAGAAAATTTATAATTGTACTTGTTTCTTCCATATCATCCCATTGACGACCTAAGTATCATGTCATGGCATTGTTCAAACAACAGAGTTTCATGTTCATCATGCACACTATTTACTTCTTTTTGTAATTGTTTAATAATAGGTCATCTTTAGGTAAATTAGTACTTGGTCTCAAACATATTCTCTTGTAGGGAAACTAGTCATCGATATACTAATTACCTAGCAAGACATGGGAATTAATAAAGAACTAATACACTAGAAAATATTTGATTTAGGGTTAATATGGATCAAGATCAACTTGATATCCATCTGTAACTGGTTATGAGACTATTACTTTAATTGTCAATTCCTCAAATGAGGATATCTTTGTGGCCTTCTACACTATATGAACTTAGATAGGCCCACTTGGTTAATTGGTTCTTCAATGTTAACTTATGGATCATGAATTATATCTGAGTAAACAAGATAAACTAGGTCAATTGAACCCACTACATTACAAACTTAATACATTGTCCTTGAGACTGGAGGATCTGAATCTATCATTGTACCCTACTACTATATTTTGAAGTTTGTAGGATATAATATGTCAGACACCTTGGACTAGTAGATAGTGTTGATAACCATTTCTTATGGCATAATTTATTTATTGTTACTTGAAAGAAGACTCTAAGATTTCTCTTGGGTTTCCCATAGGAGAAATTTTGTCTTATTCAACTTCGGTCCTGAAATTCTATAGAACTGTATATCATCCATTATTGTTCTTGCATTAAAACGTGATGCCCATGGAAACTCAATACAAGAATTTGCACAATAAACATAAATTCTAAATTACAATGGAATTTGGTTCACTTGTTACTATAGGCTTGAATAGTATCCCAAGTGGTAGATTTGAAAAGTAATAACCTAAATACTTGGAATATTATAGTTTAAATTTTAAAGGCTAAATTACTCGACTGAAATTCAATTGAAGGTTTCCATAAATGTTCTTTCAACATAGACCATCACACAATGAATTAGGCCTTTTCAACTTGGAAAATATATAAAACCAGTGATGGGATAATATTTTTGTCTTCTGCACATGTTGTATTACTTCCCGGTTGCATTGTAATTTGTGGAATTATTTTAACTTGAATATTTTAATAGTTAAATCTTGGTGATATTTGTTGTCTGCCTCAATTCATTATTTGGAATAGAGAGAATATGCGACTTCACTTACGTTGAAAATGTTGTCTATTCCCATATGTGTGAATAGTGTTGACGGGGCATAATTCACCTGACAACAGTAAGGGGTACTCTCTGGTACACAGTTCCAACTATACTATGCATCGTTTGGTTTAGGAGGCCATCTGGAATTTGGCCCGACTGCCATTGATATTTTTGGGGATTTACCAATTACGGTCTGGTTTACCGATGAGGATGGATGATGAATGGATATTCAAAGTAAATATGTAGATGAATACTATGTTTTGAAAGAAAAATAATCTATTACTATTCTATTCTACTATATCCTAGCTAGGAGAACACTAAAGTAACCGGGTAAGCTATAAATGAGACCGAATTCTTCATAAAACTTCCACACGGGTAGCTAATATAGAAGTACAGAATAAGAAACAAGTGCATACATATATATAACCAAAACAATCTAAACTATATTCATCCATACATTAACAGCTCAACAATCTCAAGACATACGATATGTGAAAGAATACTTAAAATTGTAGAATAACATAAAATGCATAAGATAAGTCCATAAATAAACAAGCATTCTTACAGTCCATGTGACAAACATTCATCTCCACTTGAAATAGTTCAAAGCAAATACAGCCTCGCACATAAATCTTCTTTCTTCAGAAAATTGGCCATGAGGACTTCTCAATATTCATTAACAATGTAAAAACTCTTGAATTAGTTCTTGGGTCTACACATCGCTTAAAGAGCCTATACAAATTGGGCTTATTTACTCTTTTATACAATAGTTTGTAACTCATGCATGACTATTTGTATTCTACTTAAAGAATCTATTACAAAAACTATTCGGTTTCCATTTTGCTAGTGGCAATTGTACAATAAAGACAAAATTGGGGTTGGTTGGGAAAAAGATAAAATAAGAAACACGTGGTAGCAATTTTTGATTGCTATTTCATATATATTCACAAACTTTTTCCCTTGAGGTATGTTTTCCAGACTTCTAGCTGATCATATAGATATATAATCCTTCGGTAAGTCGGTTATTCTAGTGCCGCATTGTGCATGGATATGCTATCTTCTAGAGTGCTCATATCCTTTAACAATGTTGTCATGAATGCTTGTATCATGGTATGCATCTTGACAGGTTGTAGGATATGTTGCTCTATAAAATTTATAGTAATTATGCTGGTTTCTTCAACGACCAATCTTCTGCAATTTATGCTATCATGCACCTTGTCCACTAGTTCTTTTGTGACCTTGTCTACTAGTTCTTTAATAAATTCTTGCATGACTTTATGTATTCTTGAGCATACTGCCATCGAATTAGTGACTTATTTATTTTATCTATGTCTTGCCTATTGGAAGTGGTCTACTGAATACATATCTGTCTTTATTTATGAGTTCAATGATTGATATAGCTCGGATGGTACATCAAGATTCTTTACAATTTACCTGTCGATTTCATTGATGCCTTCTTGGATTGTGTTGACCTGAGTCAACTTTACCTGCATTTGACTATTTTTCTCTATGATTGTGGCAGTGACTTCTTGGAAGAGGTGTAATTGAACATACATATCAATAATGTTTTCCTTTAGTTCTCTCCTAGCCTTCTCAGCACTGGCTTTTAAACTTTGCATACTGCTTTCATCGATTTTCACTTGTTGGAGTCTTTCTTCCAACTCCCTGATTATTTCCTCTTTTTCTTGATTTTGTTGGCACAACCTCCTAATGTTATCCTCATTTGCAGCCATGAATGTGGTGCCAGTTGTATTAGTAGATATGGGATTTTCCCTAAAATATCTTGTTACGGGAACTTATGTAAGAACCGATACTGGCATCCATTGAGTTTTTGGCATTATCTCTACCATTTCCTGCACTATTTTCCTACTATTTTTGTCATAAGTGAAGCTCCTCAAGTTTGGGACTTCACTTGGATGAAATGGAGCCCAAAACCCTAGTCCTAGATTTCCAAATGGTGCTTTTATGCTGGTGTTTATTGTTGACACTTATTGGATATTAGTATCCATTGGTTGAGTGCTATAATTTCTCATCTCATAATATATCTTTCGTCTTTCTACCTCAACTACTTTATCAACCCCTTCCTTGGTTTCCTTTTCTACAACTTCTCTAGCCTCTGTTGTTTCCTTTTCTACTACCTCTCTCTACTTGATTTCCTTTTGAGTTGTTTCTCTTTCTTCTGCCTCAGCTTTAACTTTCTCTACTTCCAACTTTCCCTTTTTCTTGGAAACATCATTCCTTTTCTTTTCAATATTTTATTTTCTTCTTCTTTTGTTATCTGCCTATGTTTCTTCTTCTTATCCTTCAGCTGATCCTGAGTGTATAGAGGCGGAGGTGGGGGATGATCTTCCTGATACTTCTTCTGCTGAGTTTTTTAGGGATACTTCTTTTGCTCCTTCTTCGTCTGTAATCCTCCCTATAGGATGAACTCATTTCTGTAAGATCACATAATCATAGGTCTATGCATCTCGCTGCACTTCTTCTTCTTCCCAAACATATGTTGTGTACTCCCAAGGAAAACCCACTTTATTGAAATGGTCTCTTATGACTCCTTTAGGGTCGTGTATTTTGAATATTTCTTCACTAATGTGATATGAGAGTAATATATCCACTTCATCCTGTGCTTTCTTGGTGTTGTAAAATGAGTAGATCTCAATGCATAGTGGATGTGGTGGTTATATTTCTTTCTTCCTCCTATAGAAAATTCCTCCTACTCCATTTATTATTGTTTGGTATGCTACTTCTTGGAGTACTAGTTTATCTGGTACAAACCAGGGGAGAAGATGGGGAAGTTTAGTAGAAGTCTACACTCTGATATAGGTACCATGCTCCATGAGGTAAAAATCTCCAATCCTCTTTATGAATCTGATATCTTTATCGGTCATGCATGGGGCTGTCTTGCATAATATAAATTAATAAATAGGGGTCAAAAAGTGTTTGTGGATATTTTGATATTCAGTTATGTATTTGTCCTCCCATAGAAATTGAAATCCTCTGAAGAATATTGACACAAAGGTTTTGATGTGTTTTTTTGATCAGCAAGGTTAGGGTCAACTCCTCCGATTGCATCAGAGGAGTTAATTCAAACTCCTTTGATGTGATAAGAGGACTTAAGGGCAAGGGATACGATAAGGTTATGGCAGTGGAGGGTTTTCAAAAAATGAGCTTGCAAAAGGCCGATTGAAATACTGTGGGAAGCAATAAATTTTCCTTGTACTACAGTCCCCGCGGTTGGAAAGATTCAAGGCTTTGAAAAGATGGAGTGGTCTCTAGTGTGTTATCATCTCAAACTAAGGCCAAGTAAGGTGTAGGTTTTGGAGGAAGGGTTCATTGGTAATCGAAACTGATGGAAGGGGAGTGTAGGGCTGTGGAGTAGAGAAAAGAAGAAAATATGTTGTAGCAATCATGGGGGGGGGAGTTAGGGATTATAAGGGAAACAATATAAACAAAAAACAAATACAAACCTAACACTACAAATAAAACCTAACCCCCAAAAAACAAAGAGACAAGGAGAAGGCTCAAGAGCTTACATGTAGTTTGTAGACACGTGGGTAGTCGAGATCGATTGGTAATGCCTTGGTTGAGGCTCAGTTCATGTCTATTTGGGGAGTATTTTCTTCTCCTTAACATGCAATGAAATATAAATAATGGAGGAGGAGCGAAATATTTGTAAGTTTTGTGATTTGGCATTAAAGTCAAGTAGGTGGCAATTAAAAAATCGGTGGAGATGAAGATAAGTCCTTCGATGTACATCAGGAGACTTAGTGGGAATTCCTTCAATGTACATCGGAGGACTTAACACAAAGTATGATGGTTCTGTTAGAGAGAATGAAGAAATCTCCTCCAATGAGATCGAAGGAGTTAAAGTTAACTCCTCTGATTTAATCAAAGGAGTTTTCGGTAACTTAGGAAATTTGTATGACGATCGAGGGAAGGGGAAGGAACTCACTGAATCATACCAACAGATTTGGGAGGAACTCCTCTGATGTGCATAGGAGGAGTTAAGGGGAACTCCTCTGATGTACATCGGAGGAGTTTTGATTAACTTCACCGAAAAGCTAAAATACTTTTTTTGAAAAAATAATATTTTTTTAAGTGCTTTCTTTTTTAGAAAGGTAGGTTGAGGGAGGTGGAAAAATGAAGGACAAGATTTGAGATCTAAACAAGGAGACTGTTGAAGGGGTTTTTCAAACTCAAAAAATGTAAGGGGCTCCATTCCTTGAAGGAGATTTATAAATGAATTACAAGGGAAATGGAGGGTCGTAGTGCCTGGCACAACAAATGGTGACACATTGGGTGAAGCCTTGAATATATATAAGATGGCATCAAAACACATTTTTTGGTAAGGGCGCGATATAATGTTCATCCCAAGAGAGAAAGGATAGGTCCCATAGCTCATATTTTGATGAGATAAAGTTTGGACGATATAAAGAAGAGGTTAGCACCATACCTTAGACCAAATTACCTTTGACTAGTTTCTTATTCATATAATGAATGACTTAATGGGAGGTGCAGGGAGTATTATGAAGAAAAGAACATCAGAGATGTTGATAATGCAAGTTATGGTGCATTTCTTTGTTCTTTCTCTGTTATCAGTGAGCATCCATAGCCTCGACGGAGTCACCTCGGTGTCACAAGACTTGTTCCGCTGCCATCGAGCATCCATATCCCCAACGAAGATACTTGCATGTCACATGGGATATGGAATGACTTTCCCCAAGCCTTTACCTTTTATAAAATTTATTATCTTTCATTTAGAGAGAGGTGGATGGGGGGATTCCAGTTTTCCTTTAAAGGCACTAGGGATGACACCTGTGATAATGAGATTTGCTAGCTTGATTATAGATGAGAGAACTCCCTTAGTAACAATATATGGAATACTAAATACATATCTCCCAAATTATTTCCTTTTAGTTCACACAATACAATGGTATGTTTCTTCGGTAAGGTCCATGGTTCTTTATTTCATCGTACTATTACTATATATTGATGATCTAAGTTTCTCTACTAGATATAACTTGAGATAGTGCATAACAAATCTTATATGATTAAGATGGGATGTGTCTGGAAACCAAGTCAGAAATTTAAAAGGATATTTACACCAGATGTGCTACAATTTAGGAGAATAACCAAGACTAAGCTATCAAAATTTCAAGAAACCAAGATGGCATTTTCAAGAAGAAAAAAACAAGAATTTTAAAATCAAACAATCTAGAAAATTTTTGAAAACAAATAGGAAACAAAAAATAAGTTGAGAAAGAAATGAAAAGTAAAAAACTGAATTTTATTTATGTACAAAGGAGCAGTTGCCTTCAGGGCTAGCTGATCTACTCCTTGAGAATCTAGCCATTAACGGGGAGGAGGTCAACTTCCCCTTGAATATTTTATAACTGATAGCTACCTTGGCCAATCTTCTCTTTGATAACATCGTGCCCAATCCATAGTTGTTGGAATTTTTAATGTTTCCCTTTATCTTCGTGTAGCTTGTCCCGTTTGAGGACTAAATCCGCAACTTCGAATTCTTTCTCACCAACAGATTTCTTATCAAACTAACATTTAATTATTTGTTTACGAGTCTCAAAATTTCATTTAGCCTTGGCACAAATTTCTTCTAAGCTCAATAAGGTATTGATTTGTCATTGAATGATGGGACATTCTCTTCTTCGATACATTTGGGTGAGTTGTAGGGAAGCAAGGTAGATATTTGAGGGAAAAATAAAATTTTTCCCATAGAAAAGAAAATATGGGGAAGTCCCTATGGAGCTCTTAGGAGTGACGCAATCAGCCCAGACGGAATTTGATAGATCATTGTGCCAATTTCTCTAGTGATCAAGTATGGTTCGTTTAAGGATTCAAATTATGTTTTTGTTGGTGGATTCAACCAAACCATTACGTTGAGGATAGTAGTTGGATGAGTGTTTCAAAATAATTCATTTTTCCAAAGCAAACTCAGATAACTTCAATGATGAAAAATTTGTTGTGTTATCAAACATTGGAGGTTTAGGAACTCCAAACCTTGTGATGATGTATTGTTTAAGGAAATTAATCACTACTTCTTCATTCACCTTAATCAACGGTATTGCTTCAATCCAACGTGTAAAATAATCAGTAGTGGTTAGAATATAGTTGTGTTTCTTGGAGGAATGGGTATTAAACTCACCAATGATATCTATCCCCCACTATTCAAAGGTTTTTTGATAGTTACAAGATCTAGTGGGATAGTAGATTTGTATTCTCTTCCTGCAACTTTCTAGGATGCTTCCTAGCTTCGTGCATATGCATTGGCATATTTGAAAATCATGGGCCAATAATATCCATCTCTTAATACTTTGTGAGTTATTATGTCTCCTGAAAAATGGCCACCTCTTGGTCCATTGTAGTTCTTTCGAAATAAAATGCCATGTAGTAGTTGATATTGTAGGGACTTCAATTTGAGTGCTCTCTTCTTCTTATCATTAAGGTGATATGGGGTTGTGCCATGTTGAAGGTAGTATTTGATATCTTTATAATAATACCCCTAAATAGTTGGAATGTAAGGAAAATGTTGTGTATACATTGTTGGTTCCTCTTTCCATCTATCCTCCTCTTGATCTGCATCATTGGTATCTGACGTGAGTAGTTTGCAAAGGCCTTGACCTTTCATGATATTGGTTGGTTTAAACTCCAGGTCATATTCTTGCAAGGTCATCATCCAATTACCTCGTCACTCTCCCAACTCTCTTTGGATGAAAAGAGACTTGACATATGGGTGAGGAACGATAAATTTCGTGTGATTCTTCAGAATATAAGGTATGAATTGCTTGATAGACTTATGGACAACAAAAGATTTCTTATCCATCGATGGATAGTTCATATCAACACCTTTTAGTCCATTACTCATGAATGCAATGGGATATTTGTCTCCTTTTTCATCCTTTTGTGTGAGCATTGTTGCTAGGGAATGATCAGACGCAAAGGTTTATAGTAAGAATTCCTTGGTGAAATATGGACGTCGCAGAGATGGGGAAACATCTATGGTGGCTTTGATATTCTCAAATGCTTCCTTCTCCACTGGTGTCCATTTAAACTGAACAATTTTCTTAATCATTCCTTGAAGTGGTTTAACTATTTCAGCAAAATATGGAATGATATCCTCACAAAATTGATTCTACCAAAGAATGATTTCATTTTTTTCTTACTATGCGGTAGAGGGATTTGCAAAAGGATTTTGTCCTTTTCGGATCGACCAAAATTCCATATTTGGAAATCACATGTCCTAGTACTATGCCTTCTGAAACAAAAAACATAGTTTTCTTAGGATTCAAAGAGATCCCATATTCCTACATCATTCAAATATCTATTTCAGATGTCTTAGCTGGTCTTTCCTCGTCTTTGAATAAATGGTGACATAATTGAGATAAAACACCATGCTTTGACCAATTAACCCTTTGAAAGAGATATCCATTTCCCTTTGGAATGTAGCACCTGCATTGATCAAGCCAAATGCAATTCTCTTGTATGCATATTTCCACCACTTGGTTCTGAATGAGGTTTTTAATTGATCAGGTTCTGCTACGAGAACCTAGTTGTATCCTGAAAGCCAATATAGTAAACAAAACTACTCAGATTTGGAGATGAACTATAAGATCTACTCCATAGGGGGGATAAGATAATTGTCTTTGTCGAAATCTCGGCTCAGATTTTGAAAATCTATGCATATTTGGATTTCTCCCGACTTCTTAATAGGCACCACGTTAGAAACCCAAGTCGAATGTCGAACTTTAAAAATGATTCGGGAATCTAGCAGTTTCTTCAATTCCTTTTGGACAAGAGGTTCGAGAGTTTGATGTATCTTTTTGAGCTTTTCCTGGAATGGATTGACACCCTCTTTAATGGGGATCACATGTTGTATTATCTGGGTGTCATAAGTTTTCATATCATCGTAAGTTCAAGCAAAAACATCTTGATATCTCTTGAACAGTTAGGTGAATGTGTGTCTTTCTGCCTCTGAACAACAGGTGCCCAGATTGACATACTTGGGTTGTTCAAATGTTCCAAGATTGACTAGAAAGTGCATCATGGTCAAACTATTGTTTTTTGGGTTGGAAGGCCTCCTAAATTTAGATTGCAGATTGAATAGTTTCTCAAGAGTCAATACATACTTCAGGACACAGTTTGTTTTTACTTTGTTTTCCTCATCTTGATATGGTTACAGTTCTTGTTGATGGGCTTCATCATTAATCACTACATCTTGGAAAGTGTATGAACTAGTAAGAAATTTGATAATCTAAATATCGTAGTTGAATAATCACAAGTTGGTGATGTTGTCTAGTATTGATGGCCTAAAAATCATTTCAACCAAAACACCATCATTAGGAGGTATGAACCTAGATGTTGTGTACGCAATATATCTGCATCTATATTTTTATTACGAGGTATAGAAGTAATATTGAATGCATCGAAAGAGTAAATTAGATTCCATACCTCTTGTTGATATGCTTTGAGATGTGGTGATAGACAATAAATAGTTTTTCTTACCTATAGACCAATTATTTCCGAATCACCAAACACTTTGAGATATTTAACCTTGATATCGATGGCCTTTTTCAGACCTTGGATTAATGCTTCGTATTCTATAGTGTTGTTGGTGCATTCAAATTATAAGTGGTTGGATACAAGTGTTCTGTGTTGTTCAAGATCAATCAACATGCATCTTGCTTTGGCTCCTTCTTGTGTCTTAGAGCCATAGAAAAACATAGACCACATGTTAGAAAGTTGTGTTTTGTTAATTGAGCTAAAACCTAAGTTAGTTAATATAGTATATGTGCTATTATGTTTTCATGGAAGGATTTCAGATGGTAAATCTGGCTATACTTCAGATATATGTGCTTCATAATAGCCATGGTATGTCTCAAAGGAGTAATTACATAAGACGGAATGTGTGAAACTGATAGGTGTTGGATTACTGAGAGGGGGGTTGAATCAATAAGAGCAATTTAATCATTTTTAACCATATAATGCAAGTGTTATATTAATGTAGAATTATCATCCAATATTTGTAGACTAAATAAACAATGAACAAATGAACAATCATACACATACACATACACAGTACACCAATTTTTTTACGTGGAAACCTAAAGTGGGAGAAAACCACGGAATGTTTTTTCTTATATGTCTTCAAGAATTACATTCATTGGAAGCACTAACTTCCTTTGTGATCTAAAAATGAAGAAGACTTGTATTCTTGAAAATATTTGCAAGTTTAATTTTATGTGTTAAAATACAAACAGATCAATTTGCAACACAACTTTTATGAAAATTATTCATCAAAGATTCATATAACAACAACAATAAATAGTGAATAGAAAATACATAACACAACAAATGATAAAGGATTTCACCCCTCTCTTGGGCTACATCTCCTGGTCCAGCTTCCAATGGATCATTTGTATTATTTTCTCAAAGTGCTAAAAAAATGTGCTTTACAATGCTCAAAATACCAAATAGATGTCTTCAATGGCTCCAGAACGTCCAAAAACCCCTAGCTGGGCTTTTTCGGCACCTCGTTTAGCCAAAAAATGAAGAAGATAGGCTTCCTGGAAGTCCTTCTTCAAACTTGTTGTCTCTACATCTACAATTTGCACCCTTTTTGACTCAACCTAGCCCACACACATATTTAAGCGTTAAAACTTAGCACCAGGCGCAACCGCACAACTGGTACAAACTATCGAATGATTACGCACCGCGCGCAATACAAAACATGGCTAAGATTCAAACCATATACAAAACCATAGGATTAAACCGTGAGCATACAAAATGGTCACATGTTATATTTCAAACCGTGTGCATACCAAAATGGTTATAACATATATATATAACTGTGTGTTTAATCACCCATAACATTGGTCGTATGCAAAACATATATATAACCGTGGGCCGGGGCTTAGCCCTGGCCCGGTTCGCGCCCCAATTCACATATTTGCAAACTCAAATATATTAAAACCCATACATATTTTAAGTAACACATGCAGGCGCACCGGTTGGGCGACCCTTCCCAAGGGTTTACTTTACCCAGAGGTCACGGGGTCGACTCCTACCAAATGCAAAGATTTTAAACCAATATACATGTGACACGTGGCGGCCATTGATTGGGCCACTTGTCGCCATCCCATTCACTGCAAACAAACCATGTCACATGCCAACTATTCAAATAGATGCCTGCCACGTGTCGTACGGCCTACCACGTCAGCATCCGTACGGACTGTATAGTCAGCATCCCCTTTTTTTGGCCTATTTGTCATTTGAACAGAATGCGATATCTCTCGCTCCCAACGTCTGTTTGAACCCAAACGAGTTGCGTTGGGTTTGTAACAACGAGGCCTACTCTCTTGTTCGATTTGTAGTGATTCTGAGCACTTTGAATTTTTGAGCAAAATTTGATCCCCTGGATCACACCTCCCCATTGGAAAGCTTTTGGACCTCCAAAAGACTATTTTCAGTCTATCTGAAGATGAGGGTATAGCTCCCTCACTTTTCCAACCTCAATCCACTTGGATTTTCTTGGATTTGTACCTCTAAGACCAACTCGAAGATACTCCACATTTCCTTGTTTTGAAGTTCACATTCTCCTATCAAGGATGGTGTCTTCATGCAATTCTGTAAGATATTCTGGGGAAAAATCATCTATAGAAGGAATCCGAACATGCTCTCCTTGATCATCAATCAAAGGAGGCTCATACAATTTCAAATTCTCAACATTAACAACTGCATACATTTTCATATAAGGAGGCAAATCTAAACAAAAGGCATTGTTACCAATCTTGTCAATAATCTTGAAAGGACCATATCGAATTGGTTTTAATTTTTTACCTTCTCCTTTAAGCCTCTCCTTACTGATGTAAATCCAAACTTCATATCCAACTTGGAAACTATGATCAACACG
>SNQJ01S0036122.1:7632-35728 GCA_010110895.2 Picea sitchensis | reverse complement strand
TATATGTGACATCATCCAGACCAGATGTAATGCAGGCAGTTGGACAGGTGGCACGATTTCAAGCAGCACCAAAGGAATCACATGTATTAACAGTGAAGAGGATTTTCAGATATCTCAAAGGAATAGAAGAGTTTGGATTATGGTATCCAAAAGTAAAGGATCTATCACTTTTGTAGTTATTTCTACTACAAAATGAATGCTTTTGAATGCTTATCTTATATGTCTTAGATGTACATGAGAAAGCACCATAAAGAGGACAGTTCAAGTTCAGAGATCAGACGATTCAGTTAGGGGAAGCAGACCCGAATGGAAATATACCTTTGTCATTTATGACAAAGGGGGAGATATTTATCAGATGCATAGGACAGAGGCATGGTTCCATGGGAGTGTTGGTCACAGAGATGCATGCATGGTTCCAGGGGGAGAATGAGTGATATGATTTCAGTATTGCATCAGAGTGTTGCCATCAATGTCAAAGGGGGAGATTTTTTATTAATCGGGTTAGTTGTCAATGATGTCAAACCTTGAAGAAAGTCTGGTAGAGAATTTTGGTAGCACAAAGGTTTGGGTAATGGACCCAAGTTTGTTTGATGTAAAATGATATGAGTTTTGATATATTTGTAGGTAATACTATTCTATATGGATAGTACATGTCATTCCATTTCCGGTGGTATGTGGAACATCACATAACTCCTCATGGTTTGAAAGTTATGGCCTTACGAAGTTGAATGACCCTAATATGATTGGTTTGAAACCCCAAAAGGTCAAAGAAGTCAAAGTGCTTGCAAAGAGGATTATTTAAATAATAAAGTGAAGTGACAAAGTCAAATAGAATTATTTAAATAATAAAGTGAAGTGACAAAGTCAAAGAGGATTATTTTAATAATAAAGTGAAGTGACAAAATCAAAAAGGATTATTTAAATAATAAAGTGAAGTGACAAAGTCAAGTAGGATTATTTAAATAATAAAGTAAATGGAGAACTTTTTAATTATGGAAAGTGGTTAAAAGAAGGTTAACCCTAAAATAAGGAAAATCGGTTTACTGATCAAATGGCTATTGGATACATGGACAAGTGGAAAATTGGGCAAAGTTGGATATACGTGACTATGTGGACAAAGTGGCTGTGTGATCAAAATATGGACCAGGGGATCAAATTTTGCTGAATTTTCACAGTGCTCGGAATGTGATGAAAACAGTACCATTGTGTCTGTCTCCTCTTCTTGATTCCGACGGTATATTTGCTTTCTTAAATGGAGTCCGTATGGAGAAGATATCGCGATCTATTCGTCAAGCCAAACAAGCAAAAATTTTGATGCTGACTGTACCTGTCCGTACAGGACATGTGGCAGGTCTGTACAGGACACGTGGAAATCCATATAGGACACGTGGCGGCTCCTGATGATGACACATATCAAGCAGATTTGGACTTTTTGGTGTATGGTTTGACCAATTCGGAGGTGACATGTGTCACCAATGGAAGGGTGACACGTGGCACAGGGTGATGTCAGCATCATGCGTGTCGGATGAGGTCAACAACATGTGTGGCGCTGACATGGCAGAGGTGATGTGGTAGGTGATGTGGCATTCGTTTATTGGATGACAGTTCGACGAATGATGATGCAACACGTGGCATGATTTTGGCAAATGGTGAGGTGCCACGTGGCCCAATCATGGGCTGCCACGTGGCACCCCTTTATTGGCTAATGGTGTTTTGGTTTGTTAATAAAAAATGTTTGAGGTCGACTGGATTCGAACCAGTGACCTCCCCCTTTGGCTACGCCTTTGTAAAGTCCGTCAGGCCAATAGGCCACATGGTGTTACTTGTTAACGTTGTCACGCAATATTTATTTAAACTTGATTTGTGTACCATTTGGCGGGGGGTTGGGCCGGGGCTTAGCCCCGACCCGTGGTCCCATTCATTGCAATATGAACATATGTTTATGCCGATTGCGTAGGGTTTTAAAGTTTGAAATGTTAAACCCTGTGGTCATATCCACTACCATATGACTGTATATGCACGTGGTTTATAATGTGGTTCCATTGTAAAACATGTAACCGTGTGTGTTAATGTATATTGCGCATGGTTATAAACGGAGTACGATTACATTGTAGTTGTGAACGGTTGGCGCGCGGGGTTTTGGTATAGCCCTCGGTCATATACCTTTGTGCGATGTGACCTTAATTTAATGCGCAGGGAGTTGGAGCGATTAAACCATTTGGCCCTTTTTTCCAACACGCGAGGTCATATGGACCATGTGCCCAGGTGCTAGGCGGTTAGGGGGCTGGAGGCGCCCTAACCGTTCTACGGTTTGCACCGTTGGCGCGGTTGCACCCGGTGCCAGGTTTTAATGCATTTTGGAGCATGTTCTTGGTTCATGCACACAGAGCTGCGTTTTGGCGAACCAGTTTCAGAAAGCTTGAAGGAGGAAAATGGAGGAGGCCTAACTTCTTCATCTTTTGGCCGATTGAGGTGCCGTAAAAGCTCAGTTAGGGTTTTTTGGACGTGCTAGATCCATTGGTGCTATTTTCAAGGCCATTTGGAGACTTCTTCTGCAAGTTTTTCACCATTGAAGTTTCAGCAAGCTCCATGGAGTTTGAAGCCCTCTTTGATCGAGGACATGGTTTGGTGAGCCTATGTTTGTTTTCTGTGATTGAATAATCATTTTTGGCTAATTGATATGCTATGAACACATTGGGACAGGTTTCAGAGGCTGTTAAGGACTTTTACAGGTGTTTTTTCCAAAGAGAAGCTCAGGGAAGCTTATGGCCACATGTAGAAGAGGTCATGCCCGGATGAGCCATGATCCGTTTTCAGAGTTCTATTAGTNTTGCAGCTGGAAAACAAAGGAAGTTGGTGCTTCCAATGAATGTAATTCTTCAAGACATATAAGAAAAAAACATTATGTGGTTTTCTCCCGATTTGGGTTTCCACGTAAAACACTGTTGCACTGTGTATGTGTGTGATTGCTTATTTCTTACTGCTCATTATTGGATAATAATTCTAAATTGATATAACATTTGAAGAAAAAGGATTATAATTACACTATTACTGATTCACCCCCGCTCTCAGTAATCCAACAGTTTTTACTTAGCATTTAATGTAAAAACAATATGATTTTGACATTATGGACTTGTTGGCCTTTTTATGATCCAAAAAGTAAAATTAGGTCATTGATACAGTATATATTGAGGATTTTGATCCTCATTTGATCATCACAACTTACTCACTCATTAGCAAGGTTTGATTTTTAGCGCCCTATTTAGGTTATTGGCTGATTTAAGGAAGGCGTACTTGTTGAAGGAAGAGATTTTTGGCATTCTATGGTGTTTTTCTTGAAGGAAGGTGTTACAACTAGGGTTTGCATGATTATTTCTTGATGAATTGTAAGTATTTTTCTGCAAAACTTCTTGATTGAATGGTTGTAGTCTTATTTTCTTACATGTATTTATAATTTGCTGAATAAAAACCCTAGGTGACAAGCACACAAGTAGGTCCTTGTCTGATGTCTCTTGATAGAAAATCTTTTAGCCATTGAAGAAGAAGAAGAGAGCCTAGCCATAGCTACACTCCTTTTTCTTCTTCTCTTTAGCTAGCCATACCTTTTTGACTTCAAGAGAAAGAGCACGTCTGAGGCCTAGGTCATCTACACCTAGGGATGTTTTCTTTTAGGGTTTGATGAAAGAGCCTCGCCTTAGCAACACTTTCCCTCTTTAATCCCTCTTGTCTTGAATATGCATTTCATTTGAGCTAGTTGTTTGCCGGGAAGGAGGAGAGAGCACGAGGCCTTGCTTTAGCAACACCATAGTGAGCCTCTCTCCCCTAGGGTTATGATTTTGAAGCCCTGCTTTAGCAACACTTCAAAACGTATCCCTCTAGTCTTTTAAAATATCACCCCCTTCAACTCTTGCGTCCTTCATTTATGACTCCATTAAACCCTAAGACACTGAGCTAAGTCCTCCAACGTTGAAGTAAGAACTTGATCTAAACACTCTCTCAAAGATTTTGAATTGAAACCCTAACTACACTAACCCTAACTCTAGCCAACCCTACAATCCCAAGTTGCTGACGTCATTGTTGGATATTTCATCTCTATTGCAGCAACATTTCATCTTGTGAGCAATTGAATGTGGTTTTAGGCATAAATTGAGTAAAGTGTGGGTTTATTACATTGAATGCCATATTGTTCTAGTATCTATTGGTGAAGTGACATTATTTTATTGCTATTTTGTAAACATTGACTTCGTCAACATTTACTTTCAGATTGCTTACATTGAATATCAGATAGTCTTTGATATATATGAACTACTAACCCATTGAATAGCTTGCACGTATCAGTTTGTTGTTGTTTTGTTCCAGGCAAGTATACTTTCCTTGGGGATTTACTTTAAATTGGCTTTTGGCTGGACTATCTTTTTGGGTGGTGACTTGTGAGGGGGAAAACTTATCTTTGTCTTTCTATCCTTTTGCCTCCTCAAAACCCCAGGTCACCGGGGATGTCTCCCCTGGGCCTAACCTCCCTAAAGAGAAAGATTCATCCCATCGTGGTGACATTGGGTGGGATAGATTCCTGTTACGTCAGTTTGGCCCTCTATCTTCTAGCCTTTTATCCTAGCTACAAACTGTGCGATAACAATGCCCATGTCACTAGTCCAACTTTTTCTGATGCAAGCATGTGTACATGAACATCAGAAGGGCTAAATAAACATATTCATTGTATATTTTCCATAATTGTTCTGAATGTCACATACAAGCTCGAAGGAGATGGAATATGAAATAGGGTGTCAAGGGATACTCATGAAACATAAGGACCCAACGGTAAAATTGTATGCCTCGAAATTTTTGACTGTAAAAATGTGTAACTTGGAACATGGCATGATGGGGGAGTTCGACAGCTAATATGTATATCGTGGAACCCCCAAATCTAGAGGCACAATCTTGAGCCCGCCAGCTTGGGAAACCGTGATAGAAAAAATGGATAAGTATGGAATGAGGAAGCCGTCGGTCAGAGTTGTGATATAGAAGCATGAGTATAAATGTGAACCAACGAGTTTGCCAACCCGCACACCTAGACATTTTTGGAAAACCAACTAAGCAAAGAAACCTGAAAGCGAAAGTAGAGGGGAAAAACAAAGGGGAATTCGGTTAAGTATAGAAGAGGGAAAAAAAGGGATAATAGAGAGTGGGAAAATAGAAATGGGGAGGGAAATGTTTGGAAGCGAGAAGTATCAACAAAGGCTCATTGTTGCCAAATCATCATTTTCTAGTCCAATATTATATCCACCTACTCGTTTTGTGTCTTTGATTTACTATCATAGTTGGTATACCTTTTCGAAGATTGTACTTCGGCCTCCTCTACCATGTCATATAAGATTTCATCCTCTTGACCAACTAATCTGTTTCTTTCAATGTAGCAATGTAGAAAATACAGTGGACATGAAGGTAAGTTAGTATGTATAAATACATGTAAAAAGATAAATACAGTTCTATTTATTTCAATGTAGCAACACATAGAATACAAGTGACATGAAGATAAGTTATTATGTAGGAATATATGTAGTATGTACATACAATAAATTAGGTGCAAAGAAGTAGAACAAATATACATGCAATAAATGAAATACTAAACAATGGAATATGAAATAAGAGTGGAAGCATGTACCTTTGTATCTCCTCTTCCACATTTGTGGTAAAGAGTCCCTCGTCTTCTCCAATTTTTTTTTTTTTTTTGTTTCAATGTAGCAATGTAGAAAATACAATGGACATGAAGGTAAGTTGGTATGTAGGAAGACATGTAAACGAAAAAATGCAGCTCTATTTATTTCAATGTAGCAACACAAAGAATACAATTGACATGAAGATAAGTTATTATGTAGGAAGATACGTAGTATCTACATACAACAAATTAGGTGCAAAGTAGTAGAACAAATATACAGACAATAAATGAAATACAAAACAATGGAATATGAAACAAGAGTAGAGGCATACACCTTGTATCTCCTCTTCCACATTTGTGGTAAAGAGTCATTCATCTTCTCCAATTATTCTGTTTGTTTCAATGTGGGAACACACAAAATACAATGAACATGAATGTAAGCTGGTATGCAAGGGAGAACAAGTAATATGTACACACAGTAAATGAGAATCAAAGGAATAGAATAAAAGAGCGTTAGAAACATGAACCTTTGTTTTCTAGATCCATGGTTGTAATTATATAGAATTTTTCCTGTCCTAAATATATTACAAGCCATAAAATATTAAGAAATTGGATGGTCGTAGCTGAATGATTTGGTTTTGTGCAACAAAGTATCCAGATATGCTTTGAGACATGGAATATAATTTTGTAATATCTTTGATGTATATTCCTTAATTCAAGTACAAGACAAATTGTATCGTGGTCAGACCAGTCTGTGTATAAGATAAAGAGGTTTTATAATGATATGGGCACATTTCACCATATATGGTTAATAAGTGCGTTTCACACATGCTTTATCTTAACCAAAAGAAAGCAGACATTTTAATTGCACATGTACTTTTCCAATTATTTGTTATGGCACTATTTTGTAGCATGTCAACACTGAAGTATCCTGGAATGATAATGGTTTCCACGTCCAGATGTAAATGGTGTGATGCATTTGAGAACACATTCATTGTGTTAGCATTGTTGTGCACAAAGTGACATAGAGATTCAATATTTCAATTTGCAATGCACATAATACTACTCTTTCTAACACCATCTCAACATCTTTTTCTTCTACAGGAACATTCTGCAAAGGCATCTAGGTATGGTCCAGAGCTAGGAGAAAAAATTGGAGTAAAATTTAAGAGCAGGATGGAAAGATATGCCAATTTTGTGCAATTTTGTTGCAGCCTAGGCACCGTTGTACGATACCCAACCCTTCTACACCTACATGTAGTTTTATTCTACAAGAACATCCTGCAATGGCAACAAGCTTGACATCGTATTTTTAATGTGAAAGACACTGGTTCGATTCCCATATGGGATAGGCAGGTATGGGATAGGTGCTAGATTCTGAGTTCGTCACACACGACAAAGGACTGGAATTTGCAATGCTAAAAAAAATGACAGTCGAAGTTGTGCACATGACATTGGCTTGGACATGGTGCAAAGCCTCGGGAAAAAATCGAAGGAAAATTTAAGAGCATGATAAAAATATATGCCAACCTCTATGGAAATTCTGTAGGACAAGAATGATGAATAAATACTTAAACATTCTTGCTTGCAAAGTGAAAACAACGAATAGTAAACAATGAATACGAATGAAAGTATGCTATTGAATTTTACTCGTTAGTGATGAATGACATAACTGCAGGTCCACTTGCGGGTGCAGGACCTGAACATTGGAAAGTGCAAAAAACATCTCCAACTGCCAGTGCAGGACCCCAACCTTGCAAAGTCAAAGCAAACAAAAGCAAGCAACAACAGGCCCAACTACATCTGCAACACCTCAAACTTGCAAACTTGAACCAAACAACAACAAGCAACAACCGACAAACCAACGAACCAACGAACAAGCAACAACCAATGGACCAATAAACAATATATGTATCTTCAATGATGACCAAATTGCACTCCAAGCATAGAATAAATACGAAACATATGACGAACATGCGAGTGGAAATACTTAAACATTATCACTTCCAAAATGCAAACAATAAACAACAAAGAACGAATACGAATGAAATTATGGTATCGAAACTTACTCGACAACGATAAACCACATAAGCGCAGGTCGAATTGTGCATGCAGGACTTGAACTTCGCAAAGTAAAAAAAATGGCTCCAACTGCGAGTGCAAGACCCCAACCTTGAAAAGTTGAAGCAAACAAAAGCAAGCAACAAGCACCAACAGGTCCAACTGCAAGTGCAGGACCTCAACCTTGTAAAGTTGAACCAAACATCAACAAGCAACAACCGACGAACCAATGAACCAACGAAGAAGAAGAAACCAGCAAACCAGTAAACAATATATGTATCTTCAATGATGACTAAATTGCATTCCAAACATAGAAGAATTATGAAACATATGATGGCTATGCGGCTAGTGGTGGACAACAATATTGTCCAAATTCACTGCAACATTGTATGGAAAAATTCGAGGAAAAATGTGTTGTGAGAAGCCTATTTAAGTAAACATTTAAGGTTGTCAGGGTTGTTTAAGGGCCTCATGCTATGCACAAATTTAAGCTGTCAGGACTGTTTAAGGGCCTCCCGCTATGTAAACATTTAAGCCGTCAGGCCTATTCAAGTACCTCAAAAAGAGTGTCAATGCTCAAAACTTTTGGTATGTAAACATTTCAATACAAATAGAAATAATAAAAACATTTAAAAAGAGCGTCAATGCTCATAACTTTCAGTATGTAAACATTTCAATAAAAATTAAAAAATTAAAAAACAACGTCCATGCTCAAAACTTTGGATATCTAAACATTTACAACATTGGGAACAATGAAGCTGGCAATAAGACTTCGAATCTATTCTCCAATGAGACGATGGCATATAAGGTTTTTTTTATTACATAAAAAATAATGTTTTTGCTTCTATAGTTCGAACAATACAGATGATGCGAAAATTTATAGTCAAAGGACATATTAATATGAAGTCAACGAATTATCGATCGCTATAGTCCCTCTACGCCTTCGACAAGGACTAATAAATATAACATCAATATAGTGAAATAAAAGTATTTTTGGATGGAAGACAAAGTTGAGATAATAACTATCTTTATTTTCTTCTTAATCAAAATGCTTTAAGATAGTTGTTGTTTAGACAAATTATGAACTTTTTGGTTTCATTCCTTATACAAAAGAGTGAAAGAAATATTATTAAAATAGACAACCACCTCTTGCAACAAATTTCTAACAGGTCTAAGTTGAGCATTTTGAAGAAGAGCAAAATAGTTCATCTAATTAATGACAAGGGATGAGTCCCTATAAATTTAAATGTGCTTAATTTTTTTATGCAAAACACACTTTAGAAGTGACTTCGAACCCCGAAACTCAACAAAGTTGATGGACCCTAGCCCAGGGATTCACATGTATTTTTTGGAGGCAATTTTCCAACTGAGATAAATTCACCATACAAACTTATATTTTAGTGTTGTTTTTATCAAAGCATGTCTTTTTTACTCTTCTTCTTAATGGAATATATTATTTCAATTTATTTTTCTATATGATATAGTGAAAGTTTATTTTTTGATAGATAGGCAAGACCCATCCTTGTTTTTGTTGCTTTCCAAGGGCATATCTTCCTCATATAAACTTGATTTCTAGTCTTATTTTATTTATTTTTAATTTAGTTGTTTTTTAGATCTATATAGTGGTATGGGTTATTTTAGCTAATTGTGTATATTTTTAATTTTCCAAAATGGCTACTTCTAACCCTCACGGGGTTCAATTAACTAGCACAAACTATTATTCCCAGGAATCCTACCCAGAGGACCTACTCATAAGTAAAGGTTTGTATCAAATCACTCTTGAGCGATATATTGCACCACTAACCAATGAGAAATGTGCAAAATGGATAAATCATGCTGATGAAGCAAGAGGTTTTATTAACATGTCAATCTTTGAAGATCTAAAATTTTGTATTCAATCCTTTGACACACCATAGGAAGCATGGTTGAATTCTGAACAACTCTTTGGGAAAAAAATAATCTATGCTTATTAGTTGGAAAATTAGGTCATCACTCTTGATTTGGCAAAATTTCCACAAATTGAAGCCTACGTCATTAAATTAAAGTTCTCAAGACTTCAACTTAATGATTGTAGAATCACTGAGTTGAATGATCAAGTAATAATGGATATTCTTTTTAAGCTCAAAGCTCATTTTGATATTTTTATCTCTACATTTTATTCCACTAAAGATGCATTATGATCCAGGAGGATCTCCACACACAAAAATATTAATTTGCACACAATAGGATAAATCATTAAAATGATAATTAATTAATAAGGTGGCAAAGAATAATTAATGCACATAAATAATTTATTTAAAATATAAAGGCGATTAATACTTTGAAATGAGTATGAGAAAACTCATGTATTAGTCATGCATACGAGACAAATGATTAATGCTTAAAGTGAGTATTGAGAATCTCACTTAATATTCATTTAATTGTAAAATGGGAAATTAGATGTGAGAATACAACTCACGAATTAGTTTCCTAGTCTTAAGGAGGAAGTTAAGGGTCTTATGAGTTGGCTTGGAATTTTCCTCACTTTATTACAAGTGGATTCCTAGTCTCAAGGAGGAAGTTAAGGGTCTTGTGAGTTGGATTGGACTTTTCCTCACTTTATTACAAGTGGATTCCTAGTCTCAAGGAGGAAGTTAAGGGTCTTTCTCAGTTTGTCCTTGAGTATGTACTATATCCTAAATTCATGGATCTTGTCTTTTTGTATTATGGAGCTAGAAAAAATTATTGAAATCCCTTTAATTGAAGCCTTTGGAGAAGGCTATGAGAGGATTTTTGGAGGCCCTTTAGAGGATCTTTTGGAGATCTCTTTGAGGAGAGAAACAAGCACCCATGCTTGTGGTTTGTATGTGTTGGGTATGTGTTATATTCTTTGCATGTGTGTGTGTGGGTGCGTCATATATGACAACTGCGTCTGACGATCCCTCTAGTAGTGCTTTTTGTGTCATGTGCACCGGGTGCTTTCCTAGGGTATGCCCCCCCTGGTTACGCGCAGCGTTCGACAATGGGCGGTAGCCTGAGGCAACGTCCCGATTTTTTTTTTGGGCGGTTTTTGCTATTTTTAGCGATTTTGTAAATTAATCCCGGATTAAGGGATTAGGGTTTTGGTATCTATGGAATACCTAAAAACATTGTATATATATTGTATGGTGAATGGTGAAATTCGATATAATGAATATAAGAAAGGTTTTCCTGGTTGAGGGTTTCCGGTATAAAATCTCTGTGTACTCTGTGTATTAGCCATTGATTAAATTTTGTTTTGCTTAAGAATCTATATGCATTGCTTTACTTCACAGGTTTAAAACTTACATGTGGTATTGGAGCTCATTTTTGGCTTCAGAGGGACACCTTTGTTGCTGAGGGTTTGGCTCGGTCTTGATAGATCAAGTTTATCTTGGGTTTGTGATAAACCTGGGTTTAGTGGGAGCTTTTGCAGTAGAGATTCAAGTATAGAAAGAGGAATGGCGAGCTCATCTAGAATCGAGATATAGAAGTTCAATGGTAAGAAATTTGAGCTATGGAAGCTCAAGATGGAGGACCTTCTTGTAGAAAAAGAACAATGGATCGTTGTGGATCCTAGTACACAACTTACTGGTACACCGTCTACTAGCACACAACCTACTGGTAAACAACCTACTAGTACACAAACTACTAGTACACCACCTATTGGTATGTCGAAGGAAGATTGGGAGAAGTTGGACGTAAGAGCAAGGAGTACTATTCGACTCTGCTTGGTAGATTCAATTTTGTTGAATGTCTCGGGAGAATCTACAACCAAGGAACTATGGGATAAGTTGGGGAATTTGTATCAATCAAAGTCCCTCGTAAACAAGTTTTTTCTTCGAAAGAAGTTGTATCATCTTAGGATGGAAGATGGATATTTTGTGACAGAATATCTAAATGTCTTCGATACTCTCATAAGTCAACTTGTCTCTGTTAATATTACGATTTCATAAGAGGATAAGTGTATTACTTTGTTATGTTCTTTGCTAGACTCTTGGGATAATTTGGTTGTAGTAATTGGTAGTACCACTCAATCTACATTGAAGTATGAGGATGTAGTTTCATCCTTGTTATCTGAAGAGGTGAGGCGGAAAAGCATGGATAGTCATAGCACATATGCTTTATTTGTAAGAGGTCGTACCCAAGACAGGAATCCTGGTAAACCTTCGGGGGGGGGATCTAAATATAGAGGTAGATCTAAGTCTCACGAAAAATCTTTGAGGAAATGCTGGAAGTGTGGTAAAACAGGGCATTATAAGAAAGATTGCAAGTCTAAGAAGGTTGATAAACCAAAGGGATCTGATGATACGATAGGTACCTCTTCCAGGAGGTGAAAACCTCAGCGAAGAAGGTGATGTTTACCTAGCATCTACAAGTACACATGGAGACCATCGTGTATGGTTGATTATTTCCAGTGCGTCATACCACATATTATGTGTGTGTGTGGCATGTGTGTGACATGTGTGTGTGTGTCTAAAGGTGGTTCTCTAAATATGAAAAATCTGACCGGTGGTGATGTGTTCCTGGGAGATGACTCGACAACAAAATCTTGGGATGTGGAAGGGGTTAAGTTGATGCTAAAGATGGAAGGATTAGAACTCTCAGTGGGGTTGTCCATTCCAAAACTAACAGGGGCCTAACTATTTGTGAATGGATGATGCGAGAATTGGCCTCTTGTATTTGGAAAGAACTTACTTACAAGATGTTACGAGGGAGCAATATGGTGTTGATGAGGGGGAGTTCGATGTGGAACTTTGTACAAAAGTTGTTGGGAAGCACTTATACTAATGGGTGTATGATCTACATTGTCCACGAGCAGAGAAATAAAGAAGGTAAGACCAATATTGTCCCTAGAAGAAGACCATGTTGTGGCATCAAATAAGGACATTGGAGATAAGGGCCTTCAAATACTACATGATAAAGGTATATGGTTGAAGGTATGTCTAGTACACTCTGGATTTTGATTTATATGAACATTGCATATATGTTAAACAAAATTTAGTAAGATTCCCATCTGGTGCTACAAGAGCAAAGGGGATCTTAAGAGTTGTTACGGACTGATAATGTTGGACAGATTCTGTTCCATCCCTAGGTAAATGCATGTATTATGTTTTCATTCATAGATGATTTGTCAAAGAACACATGGATTTATTTTCTTAGAAAGAAGTATGAGTTATTTGATAAATTTAAGAGTTTAAGACTCACGGTAGAAAATTAGGCAGAGAAAATAAAGGTATTGAGAGCAGGTAATGGTGGAGAAAGTGCGAATGAATTTGAAAATTATGTAAGAAGTGTGGTATAGCACTTGGGAGGCAAAGACTACTCCATACACTCCTTAGCAGCAAAGTATGGAGTTGAAGAAAGGATGAACAAGACAGCATGACTGGAAAAACAAAGAGGCAATACTCAGCAGTTGCAGTTGGGACAAGAAGAATTACAAAGGCTGACTGATGGAGTACAGACATATGTTACCTGGTCAATCGATAGCCTTCATCAGCGTTGGATGATAAACTCCACATGAGGTATGGTATGGAAAGAAACCCTCTCTTCAACATCTTAGGTGTTTGGTTGTGATGCTTATGTACATGTTCCAAAGGAAATAGGTAGGAAATCTGGATAAAAGGCTAAAAGTGTATCTTTATTGGTTATAAATGGTGTGAAAGGTTATAGCTTTGCTTGGAACGAAACCAAAGAGGCTACATTTACAGTCGAGATGTTGTTCAGAGAGGTAAAATATGTGTCCAAACAAAATTCCTATAGCATAGAGACAAACCTAAGAAAATAGAGCTTGAGTTGGATGATTCACAATCTGAATCATCTGAAGAAAAGAGAGGAGGAAGCGGAAGAAGAAGAACCTCATACCCGATGCTCGAGGAGATCAATGAGAGATAAAAGGAAACCATAAAGGTATAGTCCACCTTTTTTTTTTTTTTTTTTTTTTTTTTTTCTTTTTTCTATTACTGATGGTGATCTTAGAATTGTCAGGGAGGCATTGAATTCAGAGGATAGTAGACTTTGGAAGAATGCCATGGTTGAAGAAATGGATGCATGGGATAAGAATGAGGCATGGGATACAAGTTGAGTTTCCAGTTGGAATAAAATCCGTTGGTAGCAAATGGTTATTTAAGAGAAGTTTAATGCACAAGGTAAAGGTGGAATACAAAGCTACGGTTAGTAGAAAAATGTTATTCCCATGTAGAGGGAATTGAATTTGGTGGGATTTTTTCTCCCCATTTGCCAAGTTAACTTCTAATAGATTTATTTTATCTATTGTTGTTGCTTTTGATCTTAAAGGGTGGAACATATGGATGATGTGAAGACAACATTCCACTACATGTGGGGATCGGAAGGAAATCTACATGAAGCAACCAGAAGACTTCGTGGTGAAGGGAAGGAAAGAGTTGGTTTGTAAGATGAAGAAGTCATTATATGGTTCGAAGCAATCACCTAGGATGTGGTACCAAAATTTGACACATGCATCCTTATTTTGGGATTTTAGCAGAAGCATGGAATCCTTGTGTATATTCCAAGGAGGTTGATAATCACTTCATTATCTTAGTGTTGTATGTTGATGACATGTTGTTGGTAGGAAATAACATGGATGTTATCAGTGAAATCTGACTATCTCAAATTTGACATACAAGAAGGATCTTGTCTTTGCTAACTTCGATACAGAATGGAAATTAAAAGAGATAGATTACAAACATGAAACTACAGTTGAATCAAAGAAAATATGTTGAGACAATAATGCGAGAGGTTTAATATACATGGAAGTAAAACGGTCAAGGTTCCAATTCCCTATAGGTGTAAAGTTATCTGCGGATCAATGTCCCAAGACACATGAAGAAGAAGGACATGTCCCATGTTAAGGTATGCAGTGAAGTTAGCGAGTTTGATGTATGCAATGAGTACGTACTAGACAGGACATTGCACACTATCACAGTGGGAGTTTTGACAGGTATATGTCAAAACAGGGGAAGAACATTGGACAGCAGTAAAGAGGGTCTTGAGGTATCTTAGGTAGCCGCGACCGGTTATGGATTATTGCTACCAAGGAAGACGAGTTGGACAAAGTGTTGGACATACATGGATTTGTTGTCTGTTGGGCTGGGAATTTGGATCGCAGAAGATCTACAAGTGGGTATGTGTTTAACCTATTTAGAGGGGAAAATAGTTGGATGAGAAAAAAAAGAGCGGTACATGGTGGCATCTCAACTTCTGTTGAATACATAATGCTTCACTACAAGCAAAGGGAAGCGGTATGGATTATAAAGATTGTGTTTAGGTATTGGGTTGGTACAACAAGTGAGATTAGATTGTTACAGATAGAGTGCAATATTTTTGGCAAAGAACCCAACATCATTCAAATAAAACATATTGATGTTCAATAACACTTTGTGAGAGAACATGGTTGAGGAAGAAAGAAGAGGGTGTTCTGTTGGAAAAAGTTGACACTTTGAAGAATGTTACTGATTCATTGACAAAGTTTGCTTGAGCACATAAATTTTTCACAATTGTAGAGGTAACAATGAACATTGTTGCCATGTATTGTTGACTATATATAATCCTTTGGACCCTTGGATGCAAAGAAACAACAAGTGGGAGAATGTTGGAATATTTCTTTGCATGTGTGTGTGTGGTGGCATCCCAGGAGACATGACAAAGCACTTACAGCGATCCCTCTAAGTGCTTAGTCTCTTGTGTCATCGTTCTACTCCTACAAAGGGGTCCAGTGGGGAATTTGCTATAGTTGTCATCCCGTTCAACAATCCGGCCCGGCGGTCTCCAAATTTTTTGATGGTTTGCTATTTTAGGTTGCTATTTTGGGTTTTATGAAATTAATCCCATTATTAAAGGATTAGGTTTTAATAATCTCTGAATACCTAAAACATTATATATATATTCTATGGTGAATGGGTAAATTTGATATAATGAAGAGGTTCCGGTTGAGGGGTTTAAGGTATAAAATCGTGTGCACTGTGTATAGACCATTGATTAAATTCTATTTTGCTTAAGAATCTATATGCATTGTAACACTTCACATAGGTTCAAGAGCACTACGATTATGTAAGCCCCTTTTGGGAGAGTCAAGCCCCTTTTGGGAGAATGTCGTCCTTCTAGTGTATGAATAATTGTGCCACCTTTTTGTGAGAACATTTCATCCCTTTAAAAGGAAGGATAATCAAGAGATTTGTATTCCAAGTGGATCCAGAGACGTAGCCATACTTGTGAACTCCATTAACATTGGTGATCTCTTGCCATGTGTTGTTATTTCATCTCAATATTCCTTATGCATGCTTTATTTATGGTGTATGTTTATTAAATGCATTAAGTAATGCATTATGAGATATACAACACAATTATGTTTTATTAAATGCATTAAGTAATGCATTATGAGATATACAACATATTTCACCAAGTTATATTCAATTTGGATTCAAGTCTCCATAAGCACTTCAATCTCACCTTCAATGCAATCAAGTTCAATTAAAATGATCTTATAACTAATCGTTTCATTAAGCGAACCTAGAACTAGATCAAGTTTAGTATCAAGGTCAACCAAGTTTCAGGTCAAGTGGTATTAGAGTAGGATTCATAGGGATTGAAGGTGTTGAGTGAAAAATGCAAAAGACACCAAAGCAGGCATGACTCAATGAGCTACAGGAAATCAACCAAAGCATTCAAGCAAAGAATGTTGAGTTGAAGAAGATGCTACGAGATGCAGAAGAAGAGAATCAAAGATTTTGACTTCAATTACAAGCCATGGAAGAGGCTCTGACAAAGTTGCAAAGTGATGAAGGCTTAGCAAAGCTATCCCCCACACCTTATCCAAAATTGATAATTGAGGTAAACAATCCTTCTTCAATTTCATGTTATTCTCATTATGATGATGATTTTGGTACTTTTGAAAAGCACACTACATGCATTGGCTTGAAGATGATGAAGAATATGGATTACAAAGGAAGAGGCCTTGGAGCCAATGGCCAAGGCAATGTGAATCCCATCGAAGTGGTGGAACTACCTCGATATGCAGGACTAGGCTATGGCAGAGAGGAAGATGGAGCATTCTCCAAAACTGTTGATGGAATGAACTCCAAAGAAACATAGGCAAGAGAGTCCTCAAGTGATGAATAAGTGCAGGATGAGAGCACATCATCCCATTCCGATGATCATGATTATGAGTGATCTCTAAAGGGAGGTGAGCAGTTCGAGGAAAGAGCTAAGGCAATTTATCCTCACTAGGCCTACACCAGAGACAACCAAGCAAGGTATAAAAAGTCTCATTATTCAAATGTTCCTTCTGATTATAAGGAAATTGGCAATGATCAACAAAGTTTGTGGCATAGAAAACCATGTACGTTTTGTGGTATGAATAACCATGTTGTTTCCAAGCATTGGAAAATAATGGCCTTCTACAAGAAAGTTATGGAAACCAGAAAGAAGCTAAGGTATGAAGACCCTTCTCCACATGGGAAGAAAAAGAAGGGCATGAAAACATGGATCAAGAAGAACCAATGCACCCATTGCAACAAGGGTGGACATCAGGAAGCCACATGTTGGATACTCCATCTAGAGTTGCGTCCCAAGAAGGACAATAAAGTTGGAGAAGCACCTGTGAAGGAACCAACCGACGTAGCAACTCAGAAAGGAAGTTATCTACAGGAAGAAAGCCAACTACCAGAGAAGAGACAACTCGAAAGGGAGAACCAATTCGTCTTGATGATTGAAAGGATGAATACAATTTTTTAGTTAGTTGATAAGGGTGGCCTATTTTGAGTAACTCAGCCATGGGGCTCAAAAATAGCTCAAAAATAAAAGTACCCAGAATTCAATGAAACTAGCACCATGTTGAAGATCTCGTTGAGACCTTTCCAACAGTGCAAACGACTCATCAAACAGAGTTACGGTGAAAAAGTTACAGCCATCTGAAGTTTTTGCCAAACATGCGAAATCCGTATAGTGCTGACATCAGCATGCTAACGTGGAAACACCATAGGTTGCCACGTTTCATCCATACAAGATGACGTGGTAGGTTGTAAAAGTTTTCGTGGTAGAATCGCAGGCTGCCACGTGTCATTCATACAATTGACATGCTGACCGTACATGTGACGTAACAATTGATTAGGCTAATGATGTGGCATTGTACAAGATATGACGTGGCCTGCTAACTGGATTGATGATGTGGCATCAATATAGTTGACGTGGCTTGCTAACCAGGTCGATGATGAACCATCCGTACATCCAATGTGGTAGCTGACTGGGCCGATGACATGGCATTTTTACATGATGACATGGTGATGGTCATACAATGATGTGGCATGCTGACTAGGTCGATGATGTGGCCTGTTGATAGGGTGGAGGACGTGGCATTCATACAGATGACATGGAAATTGACTTGGCCACTGACGTGGAAGGTCATACGTTGGCATCATCATGATGTCATCATCCAATTTGGTAGGTCATACGCTGACGTCAACATGACATCATCATCTACTATGGAAGACCGTACAAGATGATGTCAGCATGACACCATCATCCGACCTGACAAATCGTACAAGATGACGTCAGCATGGTGTCATCATCCGACATGGCAGGCCGTACGCTGATGTTAGCATGACGTGATCATCCAACGTGGAAGACCATACAAGATGATGTTAGCATGATGTCAACACACTGACATGGCAGTACATATGTTGACATTAATAGGGTGATGTGGTATGCATTTCGCGGTAGAGAGCCCGGGGGGGTCCAAAAATCACAGTGATAGAATTGGACGAAAGTATAGACATTTTTGCATGATTTTTCACCACGAATTCAATGGCACAGTTTGTTTTGTGATCTGAGCAACGGAATTTGAGGGTTATGGCATAATTCCCCTTTTACCATTAATGCTTTGGCACACATTTCGAGGCAGGGATCCCAAGAGGTGACAGTGACCGAATTTGACAAAATTATAGACAATTTTGCACAGTTTCTCGCCACGTATCCACTGGTGTAGTCAAAATTTTGATCCGAGCAACAAATTTTTGGGCTCATAGTAGAAGCCCACTTTACCATTAATGCATTAGCACACTTTACAAGGTAGAGTTGCACCTTTTAGAACAAGGTCGATTCTAGAGTAAAAAGTTGTAGAAAGACGAGATGGACTTGTTGGTACTATGTTCACCGAGATTTGAGTGGCTATTTGAGCACCTTGGCACGAAAACCAATGTAAGCTTTATGCATTTATGGTTTTATCTAGTTTTTAAATTTTGCAAAAGGATGAATGTATGTTGCAAATTCTAGTCATCTTTGAGTGCCACAACAAGGCAGAGAGATCTAAATTATTGCAGGGAATTCATTGCTTGAGCCTTTGCACACAAACTGAGGTGATGTAGTGCTGATGAGGCCATTTTGACACTTTGACAAAGAGTAGTCATGTTTACAGTCAACAATATTAGAATTGTGAGACGAATATGATGATGATGAGTATGTTTGAATCTGAGCAACATATTCAAAGAGGACCATTGTCACTCATTGTGAGAGAGCCCATTTCATGCCACACGATTGTGAGAAACCATCCTTCATCAGATGAGATCGTCTCTTTGTAGGAGAGACATTGCCACTTGTTTTGTGAGAACTTAGCCCTTTGTATTATCAGAGGATATTGTCTCTTTCTAGGAGAGACATTGCCACATGTTTGATAGAAATTAGTCCTTGTATTGTCCGAGGAGGTTGTCTCTTTGAAGGAGAGACATTTCCACATGCTTGTTAGAATCTAGTCCCTTTGTATTGCAAAAAGTTGTGTAACCATTGTTGAGTGAGAGGCATTGTTATTCCCAAGGCCTGTTTTGGCAACCATTGTAAACTTGTCTATGAGTGTTTTATAAACTCTTAGAAAGTATGGTATTTCTTTGAAAACATAATTATGCATTGTCAGCTACAAATTTGTATTGATGCAAGTGTCGACATCGACATCCTCATTCTGAAGTACAAAGGTGAAGGAGAAGAAGGGTGTGGCTTTCAGAGACTTGTTATGCAGATCAAGGAGCAAGAAGTGCATCGTGGAGTGTAAGACTTCCTAGAAGTTGCTTGTGGAAATTCAAGTTTCTCTCGATACTTTTGGAGGACCAAAAGTGCTTTTTGTGGGGAGGTTTGATCCAAGAGGATCTCCACACATGGAAGTATTACTTTGCACACCATGGGATAAATCTTAAAAATGATAATTAATTAATAAGGTGGAAAATAATAATTAATTCTTATAATTGATTTATTTAAAATATAAAGGCGATTAATACTTTGAAATGAGTATGGGAAAACTCATGTATTAGTCATGCACATGAGACAAATGATTAATGCTTAAAGTGAGTATTGAGAATCTCACGTAATATTTTCATTTAATTGTAAAAATGGGAAATTAGTTGTCAGAATACAACTCATGAATTAGTTTCCTAATTTTAAGAGGGAATTAGTTTCCTAGTCTTACTGAGGAAGTTAAGGGTCTTATGAGTTGGCTTGGACTTTTTCTCACTTTATTACAAGTGGATTCCTAGTCTCAAGGTCCAAGGAGGAAGTTAAGGGTTTTCTCATTTTTGTCCTTGAGTAGGTACTAGATCCTAAACTCATGGATCTTGTCTTTTTGTATTATGGAGCTAGGAAAAACGATTTAAATCCCTTTAATTGAAGCCTTTGGAGAAGGCTATGAGAGGAATTTTGGAGGCCCTTTAGAGGATATTTTGGAGATATTTTTAAGGAGACAAACAAGCACTCATGTTTTTGGTTTGTATGTAAGCCCCTTTTGGGAGAGTCAAGCGCCTTTTGGGAGAATGTCGTCCTTCTGATGTCTGAAGAATATGTGCCACATTTTGTGAGAAGATTCCAGCCCTGTCAAAGGAAGGATAATGAACCAATTTGTATTGTAGTGGATCCAGAGACCTATCCGTACTGGTGAACTCCGTTAACAATGGTGATCTCTTGTCATGTGTTGTTCTTTCATCTCAAGTTTTGTTATGCGTGCTTTATTTCCACAATTATGTTTTATTAAATGCATTAAGTAATGGATTATGAGATATACAACATATTTCATTAAGTTATATTCAATTTGGATTCAAGTCTCCATAAGCACTTCAATCTCACATTTAATGCAATCAAGTTCAATTAAAATGATCTTATAACTAATCCTTTCATTAAGTGAACCTAGAACTAGATCAAGTTTGGTATCAAGGTCATCCCAGATTCAGGTCACATTAGGACCAACTTATAAAATGCATCCTTTTGAGTTTTTTGTGAATGGTTAGCATGTGATCAAGACAAGATCTTGTATATGGGTGTGCTTGATACTGGTTGTAAGTAGAAAACCTTGTTTTCTCCAACAACAAGGATTCTAAACCCTCCAAGAAGTAGTTCAAATAAGAAAAACAACCCATAACCGCCAATTCTCCTATAGTGACTCCTCCTCCTCCAAAGTCATAGAAGGGAATCCAGTCAAAAGAGAAGAATCCCCTCAGGTCTTGTTGTTTTGTAGAAAATATGGCATCTTGATGCACATTGCTAGAACACGATGCAAATGTTGGCAGTGGCCACAAAAAATCATAATATTTAGTTAGATTCTTCCTCCTCTTCTATTTCTTTTAAACCTCACGCTCTTTCTACAATGACATATTAGAATAACCATGATTTAATTCTAGACTTAGGGGCCTCTCATATGGCCAATAATAGGAATTTTTTCTCTATTCTTGATGATTGTATAACCTGATATATTTTTTTCAATAACAGTTCACCTTTAGATGTTGTAGGAGTAGGAACAATAGATCTTCCTACTGAGCAAATTAACATTGTCTTATATGTTGTTTGAGGGGTTTTTCAGAGATATTGCATCCACATTTGAATTGATGCTTCAAACCAAACCACTATGGTCCATCATTAGGAATAATAGTTCCTTCTCTCTCAACTAATTTCATTTCAGTTTTTTAAATTATTCATTCAAGTGATGGAAAAATTGTTGAATTTTCAACTCATGATGTTGTAATCAAAGATCTAAAGGATCCAAATATTGTAATAACTTCAAGATGTATTTATTATTATTCAAGGCTATAAAAATTTGGCATCTTTGAAACCTCATCACCTACCATGATATTCATTATTCACAATAATGATTTGAGAAAACTTTGGCATGATCAAATTTGTCATTTGAACTACCACTACTTATAGTATCTCTCAAATCACCAAATGCTGCATGGATTGCCCCTTGTCTCATTCAATAACAATGTTTGTCATGGTTGTATCTCGATCAAGCATCACAAATATCCATTTCCATCTAGTCAATCATGGCAATCACTTCACACATGGGTTTACTTCATTAAACTCAAAATTGAAGTTTTCAATCTCTTTGTTGCTTTGAATGAGTTGGTTGAAAATCGATCAAAACATATAATCAAGATAATTTTCATTAATAATGGTGAAGAATATTTTAATAAATACTTTGTTAAAATTTTGTCTTACAATTCAAATACAACATAATGTGCCTTACACTCCACGACAAGATGGAGTAGTTGAACATAAGAATTGAACACTTAAAGAAATGTTTAACTATATGGTTTGATTAAAGAATTTAGCACCATGATTTTGGGTAGAAACAACAAATTGTGCTAATTTTATCTTGAACCATACTCCTAGAAAAGAAATAACCATTGGGTCAAGTCTGATGTAAGTCATTTTAAAGTAATTGGTTTTGAAGCAAGGGCTCATATTCTAGATGAAAAGAATAAAGCAATGCAACCTAAAAGTGAGTGATGTATATATGTTGGCTATGTTGAAGATGTTAAAGCCTATAGGCTCTTTGTACTTCACACTTCATAGGTAATATTTTGGTGAGATGTTCACTTTTACAAACACTCCTTGGTCTGCATGCTTACATCTTCTTCTTCTGCTTCTCCAAGACTTGTATATTTTTTGGATCATTGATCCCTATTCTTCAAATGATGAGCATACATTAGAGCCTCAAGCTCCTCCTCCTACATTTCAATCTAATGATTCTACACCTCTAGCTATTCCACTTCTGAATTGGTACCAAAAAATAAGGGAAGTTGTTGGTACTTTAATTGGAGATCGAACAAATCCTCACGAGAATCACTCTTAGTTCCACTTAGTTGCTTAAATTCTTATGGCCAAAGACATTGAAACTAAATATCCTTGGACAAATAAAGAATCAAGTGGTCTATCTAAATGGGAAGAATCTATGCAAGAAGAAATTGACTCCTTATTGAAAAGTGACACTTGGGATCTCATTCTTCTTCATGAAGGTCACAAGATTATTTATTGCAAGTGGGTCTACAGAACCAAGTTTTAATTAGATGGAAGCATGCATAAGTTTAAATATCACCTTTTTACCAAAGTTTTATCATACTTTGAAGGAATTAATTACTTAAAAAAATTTACCCCTATGTAAACATGGATTCAGTCTAGCTTGTTCTTTCACTTATTGTTTCTCAAGGCGGGGAAGTACATTAAATGGATGTCAAAATCACCTTTCTACATGGGGAATTGAATGAAGAAATCTAAATGGAAATCCTCCAAGTTTTTCTCATGATGAAATATCCCTTGTTTTTTTCCTTAAGAATTCACTTTATGGTCTAAAGCAAGCTCCTAGAGCTTGGTATGAAAAGATGGACAATTTCCTTCTTAGTTTTGGTTTCTCTAGGTGTTAATCCAATACTAGTGTCTACACTAAACATTTAAATGATGACCTCCTCTTTCTTGTTCTCTATGTCAATGCCATACTTATCACTAGGAGTAACAACCATCAAATCAACCATGTGAAGTTTAGTCTTATGATCCATGTTGAGATGTTTGACTTAGGCCTTTTTCATTAGTTCCTTAGTCTTCAAATTCAACATCTAGTAAGGCAATCTTTGTTTCTCATCCTAAGTATAATTTTAACCCTCTTCACCAATTTGACATGGAAGACTACAAGTCTGACCCTTCTCCTTATCAATCAGGTGTCAAATTTTTTCGCTAAGTGTTCAACTCCTAAGATTGATCCTACCTTGTATACACAATTGGTAGGAAGTCTTCTGTACTTGACAGATACTAGACCATACCTCTCCTTTGTTGTTATTTTAGTCTCTCACTTCATGTAGGATCCTCATGAGTGTCATTGGAAGGAAACAAAGCATATACTTTGCCACATTAGGGCTACTTATCAGTTTGGCATCAAGTATACCGAAGGAAGATCCTCTTCCTTAGTGGGATTTACAGCTTCATATTTGACATGTGATGTTGATGAAAGGAGGTATGATTTTGGTTACACTTCCAACCTTAATCTATGGGGACTTCAATTGTTAGCCAATATATTATCATGTTCATTCATAAAGGGGGTTTTAAAATTGTGAAACATCAAGTCAATATATTGTTTCATGTTAGGTGTGAAGAGGTGTTTTTGAATTGAAGTAGGTTTATAGGTATTTTCACGGGGGTACATACAGAAAGGGGAGTTTATATGTATTACAAAGGTTTTATAGATATTAGATGATGACTTGTTGGGAAATAAATAAATACACAATCAACAATGGTGAAATTCTCTTTTGAAAGAAAAATTGATAGTTAGGTCATAGCTTCACCCCTTCCTAAGATTGACCAAAACATTCGTACGGAAAATCAGATTGAGAACTAAATCCCCTATGTTGCATACCTCTATATGTATCAGTTGTCCTAACCCCCCCTTTTATGAGTATTTATGTATGTCTATTTTTATCTCTAATATTGTATGGTTTACTTTTTTGTAGGTTGGTTCTATGCATTCATAAAATCTCGTAACATGATCTAATATTTAAGAACATAGGTGTTCATTGGTTCAAGGGGATCTCCTACAAACCCCTAATTTTTCACTATTTGGGGATCTTTTTGTGTGGGTGATTGTAGTTGGGAGAATGAGGGTTTTTAGGTTATTACAATAACGGGGAATCCAATATCACCACACAACATACATTATACCTCCATATAGCATTGTGGGGATGTGCGTAATTTCCCTTTTTCATTACTTAAGGAGAGGATTATGATTACCTCAATGTTATTGAGCTCAACCAACCAAGCAAGTCTCATGTTTGGAAATATGGGTTTGAGCCATTAGATGGAAATAATATCCTTGTGTTATGTCCAACCTCAATCATAATATATGAAAAGACATAATACAATGTTAGAGTATGAGGAAGAAGTGACTCATTTCTATCTGAAGAAAAGTAGGAATTCCCCTCGGACATATTGAGCCCCGGGATTAAAATCTCTTACATCTCACCTAATGAGAATTCCTTCCAGCCTAAATAATAAGAAAATATGAATGGCTTATGGGGTAGATCACTTGACTAAATATTATTGCGAAGACAAGTTGGATATATAAATAAATAGATATTGTCTTAAAATGTCCATGAGATCGGAGATCTAAGGCATGAAGAGTTACGACTTGGGGTAACTCATATTTCTAGGTCTACAAATGGATATACAATTACATAAACCCTTCCTTAGTGAATGCATGAACATGAATTAGACTAAACAAAGGGGTGAAAGTAGTGTAACATGAATCCATTGAACCGAAGGCTATCTTTCTATAGTGGCATATCCCTATATTGGAATGTTAGTGCACCTGTTTTTCTTTTTTTGTTACTTTTGTGATTTGAGAGCTTATAAGAGTTTTGTACTTTGTATGTACTAGGGATTGAAATAAAAAAGGGTATTAAAAATGCCATGAAAAAATGGATTCCTATATATCTAGTAAAAATAGGGGAGTTTTAAATTGGATAGATGTATCGGGAGGGGGGTTCAATTAAAACAATTTTGGTTTTTTTTTCCAGTATGAAGTGAAATTAGAGGTATTCTTTAATATCCCATGAATGAACATGATATTTCATAGGTTCACTTAGTGAAGCCCCCATGCCTTACTCCAAGTCTTGTCACTTGGTCTAGTAAAAAGTAGCATGCAATATCTCTTTCTTCTACAAAGGTAGAGTATCAAGGTATAGTTAATGCCAGTTGAAAATATTTTTGGATTATAAAATTGTTCAAGAGTTTGGTTTTTCTCTGGATCATCCTACAACTATTTGGTGCAATATTCAAAGTGTCATCCACATTGTCTGCAATCTAGTTGATCACTAGTGTACCAAAAACATTGAGGTCCATATGCACTACATACAACAGCTCCTTCATGATCAAGTTCTTTACATGGAATTTTTCCATTCAAAATATTAGGTTGCATGTATTTTCACTAAGCCACTCACTAAACCCAAGTTCCTTCATCTTTGATCCTTTCTAGGGGTGAAGGAATGTGTCTTTACTTTGGGACAACATGTAAATTCTCATTCCTTCCCCTTAACTCCAAATCAATCTTATGGGAGAATGTTGTTGCATGATTATGTGTACATTATTTAATTATTTGTGCACATGTTATTTGGAGTACCAGTTATATGTTCTACTTCTTTCCAAACCTATTAGGCATAAGATAATTTAATTAACAAGTGAGAAATGTTTTCTTCCTTCGACCTCTATATCAATCATATTCTAGGACCATGTCTACATATTCTTTGCAATACTTCCCAGGTCAATGGCTTATTTCTCATCACTACCAAGTGATATGTTCGAGTCTTTTTTGGAGCCCACAATTTCTATATCTTTATTTAACACTAAACAAACCATTGAGGATCATATACAAACATAACTTTGTATCTCATTCAAGTAAAATATTCACCTCCAATATTATTGAATGTGCAAGTAAGAGAGTCATTTTAATTCCTTAATAAAAAATGGCCCCTCTTTAAACTTTCTATGAATGCCTTCCATAGATCTTCCTAATATCCTTTAGGTCCTATCTCTTGAGCATGATTCTATTTTTGAAACCATAGATCTATGGAGTTAGGGTCCGACACTTGATCAATAGTAAAAAAAATCTCTATCGTATAAAGAGGCAATCATGTTATCAATAAAACCTATTCTTTCTCCACAACCCAAGATATAATCATTTCCAATTCTGACATGCTCTCTATTACCCACTTTCTATACCAAATGTTTACCAATCACTACAAAGGCCCAAACAAGAATCTTCAAATGATTTGAGATATTTTTAATATTTTTCCTCTGGCTTGTGATCCACTTCATGAAAGTCCCTTGATTTATGTACTTTTAATCTAAAGTATGCCTCCACAAACCTTCATTGGTAAGAGCCCTTCATAAAATTTTAGCTGGAAATGAAGTTCCAAAAGATGGTTATTCTTCAACCCCTAACCGCCATCCTCCTTTGGATTTGATATATACTACCACTTAATCAAGGGGTTCCCATGTTATCCTTTTAATCCAACCATGGAAATCTAAAGCACAACTTCCTAATTCTTTCCAAGACACCTTTTGTAATATAGGCCAAGGAATGCCAAAACATAGGAATTGATTCAATAACAAACTTCACTAAAGTCAACCTCTCACCAATAGACAACCACCTATTGCACCAAATATTTATCCTAACTTCAATTTTCTCTAGCAACCAACCCTAGTCTCTCTTCCTATATCTGTTTCACCTCATTATGAATCCCGGATACCTAAAACATTCTTGGAAATCCAAAAGCTTAAAGGGGAAAATCTGTATCAAGCTTTGTTGAATCTCTTGCTCCAACCCATTAAAGTAAATAGTAGATTTATACACATCCAACTCCATACTAGTAGAAATACTATATATATCTAGATTTTCCTACAACTTTCTTGCTTCACTTAGACTACCATTTTGTGAACAAAAAAAACATTATCAATGAATAATAAATGGGTTCATAACAAAGAGCCACTAAATTTGACTCCTGAAATAATCTCTATACTTTTGGCTCCTTTAATATCCCTAATCAAAGTTTAAACAACTAGCAAAAAGAGTAAGGGAGATAAGGAGAAACCCTATCTATAGCCTCTTGAAGGCCTAAAAGAATTTTGAAGTTGAACCATTAATAAGTATAACAAAATACATAGAAGAGATACAACCCATTATCCATTTTACAACTGGAAGGTTGAACCCACAAGCAAGAAAATCAATTTGAGCTATAACCCATTGGTTATGTCATATGCTTTAGACAAATCCAATTTTAGTACCATAGCAAGATGATTCTTAGTTTTAATCAAGTGGAGACCTTCTTAAGCTACAACGATAGCTTTAAATACTTGCTTACCAACTAAAAACTCAAACTTCTTATGTTTCTAAGAAAATCTTCTTGAACCTTACAATGAGAATATTGGCAACAATTGTGTAGACATGGTTACACAAAGAGACTTGTTTAAACTCATAAAAAGAGCCAAGCTTCTCTTTTTTCATAATCAATACTAGGAAGGTGGAACTAAAAACTATCAATACCTTGAAACTACTCTTAATTTACTCAATGA